>SJYG01000488.1:38099-50460 GCA_006410535.1 Litocranius walleri | reverse complement strand
CCTAAGTATTTTATTCTTTTCATTGCAATGGTGAATGGAATTGTTTCCTTAATTTCTTTTTCTACTTTCTCATTATTAGTGTATGGGACTATAAGGGATTTCTGTGTGTTGATTTTATATCTTGCAAATTTACTATATTCATTGATTGGCTCTAGTAAATTTCTGGTGGAGTCTTTAGGGTTTTCTATGTAGAGGATCATGTCATCTGCAAACAGTGAGAGTTTTACTTCTTCTTTTCCAGTTTGAATTCCTTTTATTTTTCTACTCTGATTGCTGTGGCCAAAACTTCCAGAACTATGTTGAATAGTAGCGGTGAAAGTGGGCACCCTTGTCTTGTTCCTGACTTTAGGGGAAATGCTTTCAATTTTTCACCATTGAGGATGATGTTTGCTGTGGGTTTGTCATATATAGCTTTTATTATGTTGAGGTATGTTTCTTCTATTCCTGCTTTCTGGAGGGTTTTTATCATAAATGGATGTTGAATTTTGTCAAAGGCTTTCTCTGCATCTATTGAAATAATCATATGGCTTTTATTTTTCAATTTGTTAATGTGGTGAATTACATTGATTAACTTGCGGATATTGAAGAATCCTTGCATCCCTGGGATAAAGCACACTTGGTCATGGTGTATGATCTTTTTAATGTGTTGTTGGATTCTGATGGCTAGAATTTTGTTAAGGATTTTTGCACCTATGTTCATGAGTGATACTGGCCTGTAGTTTCTTTTTTTGTGGCATCTTTGTCAGGTTTTGGTATTAGGGTGATGGTCACCTCATAGAATGAGTTTGGAACTTTACCTTCCTCTGCAACTTCCTGGAAGAGTTTGAGTAGGATAGGTGTTAGCTCTTCTCTAAATTTTTGGTAGAATTCAGCTGTGAAGCTGTCTGGACCTGGACTTTTGTTTGCTGGAAGATTTCTGTTTACAGTTTCAATTTCCGTGCTTGTGATGTTTCTGTTAAGATTTTCTATTTCTTCCTTTTTCAGTTTTGGAAAGTTGTACTTTTCTAAGAATTTTTCCATTTCTTCCACATTCTCCATTTTATTGTCATATAATTGCTGATAATAGTCTCTTATGATCCTTTGTATTTCTGTGTTGTCTGTTGTGATCTCTCCATTTTCATTTCTAATTTTATTGATTTGACTTTTTTCCCTTTGTTTCTTGAGTCTGGCTATTGTTTGTTTATTTTACTTATCATTTCAAAGAACCAGCTTTTGGCTTTGTTGATTTTGGCTATGGTCTGTTTTGTTTCTTTTGCATTTATTTCTGCCCTAATTTTTAAGATTTCTTTCCTTTTACTAACCCTCAGTTCAGTTCAGTTCAGTCACTCAGTTGTGTCCGACTCTTTGCGACTTCATGAATCACAGCACGCCAGGCCTCCCTGTCCATCATCATCTCCCGAAGTTCACTCAGACTCATGTTCATTGAGTCCATGATGCCATCCAGCCATCTCATCCTCTGTTGTCCCCTTCTCCTCCTGCCCCCAATCCCTCCCAGCATCAAAGTCTTTTCCAATGAGTCAACTCTTCACATGACCTGGCCAAAGTAGTGGAGTTTCAGCTTTAGCATCATTCCTTCCAAAGAAATCCCAGGGCTGATCTCCTTCAGAATGGACTGGTTGGATTTCCTTGCAGTCCAAGGGACTCTCAAGAGTCTTATCCAACACCACAGTTCAAAAGCATCAATTCTTCAGCGCTCAGCCTTCTTCACAGTCCAACTCTCACATCCATACTAACCCTGGGGTTCTTCATTTCTTCCTTTTCTAGTTGCTTTAGATGTAGAGTTGGGTTATTTATTTGACTTTTTTCTTGTTTCTTGAGGTATGCCTGTATTGCTATGAACCTTCCCCTCAGCACTGCTTTTACAGTGTCCCATAGGTTTTGGGTTGTTGTGTTTTCATTTTCATTCATTTCTAAGCATATTTTGATTTCTTTTTGATTTCTTCTGTGATTTGTTGGTTATTCAGGAGTGTGTTGTTCAGTCTCCATATGTTGGAATTTTTAATAGTTTTTCTCCTGTAATTGAGATCTAATCTTATTGCATTATGGTCAGAAAAGATGCTTGGAATGATTTCAATTTTTTTGAATGTATCAAGGCTAGATTTATGGCCCAGGATGTGATCTATCCTGAATAAGGTTCCGTGAGCACTTTAGAAAAATGTGAAATTCATTGTTTTGAGGTGAAATGTCCTATAGATATCAATTAGGTCTAACTGGTCTATTCTATCATTTAAAGGTTGTGTTTCCTTGTTAATTTTTCTGTTTAGTTGATCTATCCATAGGTGTGAGTGGGGTATTAAAGTCTCCCACTATTACTGTGTTATAGTTAATTTCTCCTTTCATACTTGTTAGCATTTGTCTTACATATTGTGTGCTCCTATGTTGGGTGCATATATATTCATAATTGTTATATCTTATTCTTGGATTGATCCTTTGATCATTATGTAGTGTCCACCTTTGTCTCTTTTCACAGCCTTTGTTTTAAAGTCTATTTTATCTGATATGAGTATTGCTACTCCAGCTTTCTTTTTGTTTCTATTTGCATGGAATATATTTTTCCAGCCCTTCACTTTCAGCCTGTATGTATGCCTTGTTTTGAGGTGGCTCTCTTGTAGACAACATATATAGGGGTCTTATTTTTATATCCATTCAGCCAGTCTTTGTCTTTTGGTTGGGCCATCCAACCCATTTACATTTAAGTTAATTATTGAGAAGTATAAACACGTAGGCTATGGTTTTTCCAGTAGTGATGTATGGATGTGAGAATTGGACTGTGAAGAAGGCTGAGCGCCGAAGAATTGATGCTTTTGAACTGTGGTGTTGGAGAAGACTCCTGAGAGTCCCTTGGACTGCAAGGAGATCCAACCAGTCCATTCTGAAGGAGATCAGCCCTGGGATTTCTTTGGAAGGAATGATGCTAAAGCTGAAACTCCACTACTTTGGCCAGGTCATGCGAAGAGTTGACTCATTGGAAAAGACTTTGATGCTGGGAGGGATTGGGGACAGGAGGAAAAAGGGACGACCGAGGATGAGATGGCTGGATGGCATCACTGACTCGATGGACGCGAGTGTGAGTGAATTCTTGGAGTTGGTAATGGACAGGGAGGCCTTGCATGCTGCAGCTCATGGGGTTGCAAAGAGTCAGACACGACTGAGCAACTGAACTGAACTATAATCCGGTTGCCATTTACTTTATTGTTTTGTGTTCGGGTTTATACACCCTTGTTGTGTTTCCTGTCTAGAGAAGATCCTTTAGCATTTGTTGGAGGGCTGGCATGTTTGGCTGAATTCTCTCAGCTTTTGCTTGTCTGTAAAGCTTTTGATTTCTCCTTCATATTTGAATGAGATCCTTGCTGGGTACAATAGTCTGGGCTGTAGGTTATTTTCTTTCATCACTTTAAGTATGTCTTGCCATTCCCTCCTGACCTGAAGAGTTTCAATTGAAAGATCAGCTGTTATCCTTATGGGAATCCCCTTGTGTGTTATTTGTTGTTTTCCCCTTGCTGCTTTTAATATTTGTTCTTTGTGTTTGACCTTTGTTAATTTGATTAATATGTGTCTTGGGGTGTTTGGCCTTGGGTTCATCCTGTTTGGGACTCTCTGGGTTTCTTGGACTTGGGTGATTATCTCCTTCCCCATTTTAGGGAAGTTTTCAATTATTATCTCCTCAAGTATTTTCTCATGGTCTTTCTTTTTGTCTTCTTCTGGGACTCCTATGATTCGAATTTTGGGGCACTTAACATTGTCCCATAGGTCTCTGACATTGTCCTCATTTCTTTTAATTCTGTTTTCTTTTTTTCCTCTCTGTTTCATTTTTTCCTGCCATTCTATCTTCTACCTCACTTATCCTATCTTCTGCTTCCCTTATTCTACTTTTGGTTCCCTCCAGAGTGTTTTTGATCTCATTTATTTGCATTATTCATTATATATTGACTTTCTTCTCGATCCTTGTCTTCAGGCTATTTATCTGTAACTCCAATTTGTTTTCAAGATTTTGGATCATTCTCACTATCATTATTCGGAATTCTTTATCAAGTAGATTCCCTATCTCTTCCTCTTTTATTTGGTTTGGTGGGCATTTATCCTGTTCTTTTACCTGCTGTGTATTTTTCTGCCTTTTCATCTTGTTTATATTGCTGTGTTTGGGATGGCCTTTCCCTGGTGGCTCAGACAGTAAAGCGTCTGTCTACAATGTGGGAGACCTGGGTTCCATCCCTGGATCAGAAAGATCCGCTGGAGAAAGAAATGGCAATTCACTCCAGTACTATTTCCTGGAAAATCTCATGGACAGAGGAGCCTGGTAGGCTACAGTCCATGGGGTCGCAAAATGTTGGACGTGACTGAGTGACTTCACTTTCTGTATTTTGGCAGTTTGTTGTTCCTCTTTATTGTGGAGATTCCTCACTGTGGGTGGGGTTGGACGGGTGGCTTGTCAAGGTTTCCTGGTTAAGGAAGCTTGTGTTGGTGTTCTGGTGGGTGGAGCTGGATTTATCTCTGGAGTGCAATGAAGTGTCTAGTAATGAGTTTTGAGATGTCAGTGGGTTTGGTGTGACTTTGGGCAGCCTACATATTGAAGCTCAGGTCTATGTTCCTGTGTTGCTGGAGAATTTGCATGGTATGTCTTGCTTTAGTACTTGTTGGCCCTTGGGTGGTGCTTGGTTTCAGTGTAGGTGTGGAGGTATTTGATGAGCTCCTATCAATTAATGTTCCCTGGATTCAGGAGTTCTCTGGTGTTCTCAGGATTTGGACTTAAGCCTCCTGCCTCTGGTTTTCAGTCTTATTCTTACAGTAGCCTCAAAATTTCTCCATCTATACAGCACCGATGATAAAACATCTAGGTTAATGATGAAAAGTTTCTCCACAGTGAGGGACACTCAGAGACGTACACAGAGTTACATGAAGAAGAGAAGAGAGAGGAGGGAGACAGAGGTGACCAGGAGAAGAAGAGGGGGAATCAAAAGGGGAGAGAGCAAGCTATCCAGTAATCACTTCTCTATGTGCTTTCCACAATCTGGATCCCTCAGAGATGTTCAGAGTTACACAGAGAAGAGAAGAGGGAGGAAGGAGACAGAGGTGGCCAGGGGAATAAAAGGGGGAATCAAAAGAAGAGAGACAGATCCAGTCAGTAATCAGTTCCCTAAGTGTTCTCCACAGCCTGGAACACACAAAGAGATTCACAGAGTTGGGTAGAGAAGAAAAGGGGGAGGGGGGAGATAGAGGAGACCTGGTGGAGAAAAAGGAGAGTCAAAAGGGAGAGAGAGCAATCAAGTCAGTTATCTTGCTCCCAAGTAAAAATGGGTACCAAAGATTGGGTTCTTAAAGATACAAAGTTGATAACAAACACCAAAACGCAAAGATTTAAAATCTAGAGTAGAGGGTAGATTCTCAAAAATACAATATTAAAAAACAAAAAACGAAGTCACAAAAATTATTTTATATATATATATATATATACACGAAGTTTGCTTTAAAATTAGGGTCTTTTTTTTTTTTTCAAGGAAATAGTAGGTTATGCATCTATGAGGTTGCACACAGTCGGACACAACTGAAGTGACTTAGCAGTAGCAGTAGGTTATAAAAATGAAAATTAAAGGAATAATAGAGGACTTAAAATTTTTAAAAATTTAATTTAAAAAATGATAATAGTAAAAATATATCTAGGATTTTCTCTGAAGCTGTTATGGACAGTGTGGGGTCAGTTCATTTTCAGATAGTTCCTTGGTCTGGCTTATACTTCTCAAGGTCTATGGGCCCCTTCCTATTGTAGTTGGTGCTAACTACAGGGTTTTAATCTATTGTACCTGTCACTTCCAAAGCAGTTCCCTCTGTTTATTTTAGCTTATTCTGTTTGTTGGTCTCTTCAGTGTCTAATTTCTGCCCTGACACAAGGTGGGTGGTGGTGGTGGTCACTTTTTTTTAGGCTCACTTGTTCAGTCATACTGTGGGGAGGGAGGAACACTGCAAACAAATATCACTGGCATGTGTGGGGAGTGCTCACAGTGTTTCAGCCACACTGGGTTTGCCCCTGCTCATGGCATGTGTGCTTTCCCAATCTACACTGCTCAGGCTCTAAGTTGCTCTGCCAGGAACTGTCTGATGCAGGCCCTGTGTTGCATGCACTCCTCAGGTCTAAGCCGCTCAGGTTCAGGTTCTTGGGTACTCCACAAAGGTGCATACTTGGTTGGGCCTGTGTTTTGTGCCCATCCCAGGTCTGAGCAGCTCAGGTGACCAAGTGCTTGGCAGGCGCAGTTGCCCCCAGTTGAAGGCTGCAACTTATCACCTCCCCCACCCCAGCTGCTCAGTTTTCTGGGTATACAATGGGCAGGCCTTCTCAAGTGTGCCATGTGTCTCTTCTGGGGAGCTGGTCTCTGGCTGCGACCCTCCCAGCAGATGTAAACCATCCAGAATCCCAAGAAGTCTTGGTTAGCAATGAAGTCTGCTTGCAGTTTGGTATAGAATGCCTCTCTAGGGCCGCAATTGCCTCCTTCCAGCTCTGGCTGCCCTCACTTGCCTGTCTCCGGTGGCGGATGAACCAGTCGGCAGCTGGCCAGCTCTGCTTAGTCCTTTGTTCTGTGAGTGGGCCAGGCAGTGTCTTAGGTTAGGGTAGGATAGCTATCCCACAGTCTGGGTTGCTATCTCAAACTCGTTTCCTCAGATTGCCCTTGGGGCATTCAGGCCTGGTCCTTACCCTAAGCAATGCAGCCTGCACCTCCCTGTCAGCCCCCACTTGCTAGTGGGGAATGCAAGCATCTGGACTTCTGCTCTGCTGGGAGCTGCTGTTAGGCACGTAATCTGTGGGTTTTAATTATTTATTCATATTTCCTCCCGGTTATTTTGCCCTCTGAGATTCCAAGGCTCACCACAGACCCGCTGGAGAGAGTGTTTCCTGGTGTTTGGAAACTTCTCTCTTTATAAAGACTCCCTTTTCAGGATAGATCTCTGTCCCTGCCTCTTTTATCTCTTTTCATCTTTTATATTTTGTCATACCTCCTTTCAAAGACAATGGGCTGCCTTTCTGGGTGCCTGATGTCCTCTGCTAGTATTCAGAAATTATTTTGTGGAATTTGCTCGGTGTTCAAATATTCTTTCGATGAATTTGTGGGGGAGAAAGTGGTCTCCCCATCCGATTCCTCTGCCATATTCCAAATATTTTTTATTAAACTGTATTTGACATATAATATTGTAACTTGATACATTTATCAGTTCAGTTCAGTTGCTCAGTCGTGTCTGACTCTTTGTGACCCCATGAATAGCAGCACACCAGGCCTCCCTGCCTATCACCAGCTCCCGGAGTTCACTCAAACTCACATCCGTTGAGTCAGTGATGCTATCCAGCCATCTCATCCTTTGTCGTCCCCTTCTCCTCCTGCCCCCAATCCCTCCCAGCATCAGTCTTTTCCAATGAGTCAGCTTTTCGCATGAGGTGGCCAAAGTACTGGAGTTTCAGCTTCAGCATCATTCCTTCCAAAGAAATCCCAGGGCTGATCTCCTTCAGAATGGACTGGTTGGATCTCCTTGCAGTCCAAGGGACTCTCAAGAGTCTTCTCCAACACCACAGTTCAAAAGCATCAATTCTTCAGCACTCAGCCTTCTTCACAGTCCAACTCTCACATCCACACATGACCATAGGAAAAACCATAGCCTTGACTAGACAGACCTTTGTTGGCAAAGTAATGTCTCTGCTTTTTAATATGCCATCTAGGTTGGTCATAGTTTTTCTTTTCAAGGAGCAAGCATCTTTTAACTCCATGGCTACAGTCACCATCTGCAGTGATTTTGGAGCCCAAGAAAATAGTCTGTCACTGTGTCCACTGTTTCCCCATCTATTTGCCATGAAATGATGGGACCAGATGCCATAATCTTCATCTTTTGAATGTTGAGTTTTAAGCCAACTTCTTCACTCTCCTCTTTCACTTTCCTCAAGAGGCTCTTTAGTTCCTCCTCACTTTCTGCCATTAGAGTGGTGTCATCTGCATATCTGAGGGTATTGATATTTCAAAGTATGTATATATATATTTCAGTTATATGTATATATGAATATAGGTAATAATGTATATATACATATATTTTTCATTATAGGTTATTATAAGATATTTAATATCATTTCCTGTGCTATATAGTAGGTCCTTGTGGGTTATCTTTTTTAAAAATTTTTATTGGGGTATAAAAATCTGTTCTAATGAGGTGGATGAAACTGGAGCTGATTATACAGAGTGAAGTAAGCCAGAAAGAAAAACACCAAGCAGTAATCTAATACATATATGGAATTTAGAAAGATGGTAATGATAACCCTGTATGAGAGACAGCAAGAGAGACACAGATGTATAGAACAGTCTTTTCGACTCTGTGGGAGAGGGGGAGGGTGCAATGATTTGAGAGAATGGCATTGAAACATGTATAATATCATATAAGAAACGAATCACCAGTCTAGGTTTGATGCAGGATATAGGATGCTTGGAGCTGGTACACTGGGATGAGAGATGGTATGGGGAGGGAGGTGGGAGGGTGGTTCAGAATTGGGAACACGTCTACACTGGTGGTGGATTCATGTTGATGTATGGCAAAACCGATACAGTATTGTAAAGTAAAATTAAATTAAATTTTAAAAAATAAAATTTTTTATTGGGGTATGGTTGATTTACAGTGCTGTGTTATTTTCAGGTGCACAGCCAAGTGAATCAGATATACATAAACATACATCCACTCTATTCTCTAGATTCTTTTCCCATATAGACCACTACAGAATATTGAGTAGATTTCCCCGTGCAGTATGCTGCTGCTGCTGCTGCTAATTGCTTCAGTCGTGTCCGACTCTGTATGACCCCATAGATGGCAGCCCACCAGGCTCCACCATCCCTGGCAGTATAGCAGGTTCTTATTAGTCATCTTCTTTATATATATCAATGTGTATATGTTAATCCAAACTTCTAATTCATCACTCCTGTACCCACTTTCCCCTTTGGTAACCTTAGTTTGTTTTCAAAGTCTGTGAGTCTGTATTGTAAATAAGTTTATTTGTATCATTTTTTCAGATTCCACATATAAGAGATATCATATGATCCTTGTTGTTGCCTGATTTCACATAGCATGATAATCTCTAGGTCCATCCATGCAGATTTAGTCTTGAATGAGACAGCAGAGAGATGTTAAGAGAACCAACTATTAGCAAAGCCTAGGTGACTATTACTGAAGGAGTAGAAAGCTGAAGGAGAATTTAAGACAAAGCTAATAGAGCTAAAAGGAGTCAGTAGAATAAATTTAATTTCCTAATAAATCTTGAATTATTTTTAGCCTTCAGTGAAAATTCCTGAACAAGAGTTTGTGCAAATGTTTCCTTTACTCTCATTTTTTAAATAAACCTCTATTTTTATTATGAAAGCAGAAGTGGAAAAATGAGAAGGAGGATGCATTAACAATGACTCTGGAAAAGGAACCACTGATATGCCATCTGCCTAAAACTGTGGTATCACATCCACAAAGCCTTTTATGGGACATCCCAATCATTCCAAATCCATGTGAATAATGACAGAGAGTGAAGGATGAAAGGCTAACCTTTTCTAGGATAACATTTGGATCTAGTGGTGCTATATCCATCCACACTCTTCAAATACTTTCTAATTCTTCAAAATATGTAAAATACCAAGTCAGTATGCCCTCTCTACCTAGCTCCAAACAGGCAATCAAGAAACTTGACTTCTAATTTCAGTTCTGCTGGGTGCTTTCTGATTGGCCTTGGGTGAACTTGCACTCAGGTTTATGTTAGCGTGACTCTTCAGACCTGTGGCACCTCATGTAGAATTTATGAGCATATACTATGTAAAATGGATTAAGAGTACATGCCTGTTTAGCATCAGATAGATGTGATTTTCAGCAGTTCCCTGCCACTTAGAAGTCCCTCTAACTTCAGTTCCTTCATATGATAAGTTTAGAGATATGAAAACACATGTGATATGATTATATAAATTACCAGTGAATGGGGGCTTCCCTGGTGGCTCAGATAGTAAAGAATCTACCTGCAATGCAGGTGACCTGGGTTCGATCCCTAGCTTGGGAAGATCCCCTGGAGGAGGGCAGGGCTACCCACTCCAGTATTCTTGGCTTGGAGAATCCCCATGCACAGAGGCTGGCAGAAAATAGTCCATGGGGCCGCAAAGAGTCGTACATGACTGAGTGTCTAAGCACACACACCAGTGAAAGAGGTCACTGGTCATAATGTCTATATTTTGGAGAAGGCAGATTTCAAAAAACTTCAAACAAAGTTATATGGAATGTATTGGAGTACAGTTGGAAGGAGGACAGGGGGTGGATCAGGAAAGATGGGAAGCTATCAAAAAGACCTTCTTGACACTGTAGTAGCGTATCACTCAGATGAGTAAAGAAAGAAGGGCGTATAGATGGATGTATGTGACTATACAAATAGTCTTTCTAATGGGCTCAGACCTAACAGCGTATGAATAAAAGATGAGAGATGGGGCACATAACCAAGACATTTAGCTTATTTTTGACCATTCCATGAGACCTGTGGGATCTTAGGTCCCCAAAAAGGGATCAAACACAGGCCCATGGGAGTGAAAGCACTTAATCCTAACCACTGAACAAGCAGGGAATTTCCCCCTGCCCCCCTCTCTTTTTTTAAGACAATTTTAAAACAGTGGCCTAAACCTCCCAAAATAGAGTCAGGAAAGCTGTAGCCTGGAATGAGCTAAATTATATGGGGAAAAAAGAAAAAAAAAATCTGAAACAAGAAAAAGACTGCTTTGGGGTTTTGTTTGTTTAAAGAAGACTAAGAAGGAAAGTAGAAGAGCCTAATTTGGGGAGTATAAAAGTGTCATGATGAATTTTATGGGAGAACCCTGAGTTTCTTAGGACCTCTTACGGAACACTTGTGCCAAACGTTGAGCCTTTCATAGTTAAGGAGATATAATCTCATCTATGGAGATGTTGACAGTCCAATAAGAAAATAAGCATGCAAATAAATAAATAAATGTAAAGTGTAAATGCTGCGATGGCCAGCACACTCAACGCAAGTGGCTGCAACAGCTGGCACACTCAGCGCTACCAAGAGGAGCTACCTCAATTTGGAGGTCAGGGGCAGCGGCTGAAATGCCAGGCTGCATTGGGGCAGGAACGGCCGAGAGGAACCACCCCGCATCCGAGGTCAGGGGCAGCGGCCAGGAGGAGCCACCCCACGTCCAAGGTAAGGGGCAGCGGTCTGCAGGAGCCACCCTGTGTCCGAGACCAGGGACAGTGGCCAGGAAAAGCAACCCATGACCAAAGAGCCGTGGCTGTGCTGGCACAGGAGGGCCTAGAGGAGCTATCCCATTTTGAAGGTCAGGAAGGCTGGCAGTGAGGAGATACCCCTCATCCAAGGTAAGGAGCAGTGGCTGCACTTTTCTGGAGCAGCTGTGAAGAGATACCCCATGCCCAAGGTAAGAGAAACCCAAGTAAGATGGTAGGTGTTGCAAGAGGGCATCAGAGGGCAGACACACTGAAACCATACTCACAGAAAACTAGTTAATCTAATCACACTAGGACCACAGCCTTGTCTAACTCAATGAAACCAAGCCATGCCCGTGGGGCCACCCAAGACGGGCAAGTCATGGTGGAGAGGTCTGACAGAATGTGGTCCACTGGAGAAGGGAATGGCAAACCACTTCAGTATTCTTGCCTTGAGAACGCCATGAACAGTAAAAAAAAAAAAAAAAAAGGCAAAATAACAGGATACTGAACAAGGAAATCCCCAGGGCAGTAGGTGCCCTACATGCTACTGGAGATCAGTGGAGAAACAACTCCAGAAAGAATGAAGGGATGGAGCCAAAGCGAAAACAATATACACCTGTGGATGTGACGTGATAGAAACAAGGTCCGATGCTGTAAAAAGCAATATTGCATAGGAACCTGGAATGTCAGGTCCATGAATCAAGGCAAATTGGAAGTGAACAAACAAGAGATGGCAAGAGTGAACGTTGACATTCTAGGAATCAGTGAACTAAAATGGACTGGAATGGGTGAATTTAACTCAGATGACCATTATATCTACTACTGTGGGCAGGAATCCCTCAGAAGAAATGGAGTAGCCATCATGGTCAACAAAAGAATCCAAATGCAGTACTTGGATGCAATCTCAAAAACAACAGAATGATCTCTCTTTGTTTCCAAGGAAACCATTCAATATCACAGTAATCCAAGTCTATGCCCCAACCAGTAATGCTGAAAAAGCTGAAGTTGATGGTGCTATGAAGACCTACAAGACCTTTTAGAACTAACACCCCCCAAAATTGTCCTTTTCATTATAGGGGACTGGAATGCTAAAGTAGGAAGTCAAGAAACACCTGGAGTAACAGGCAAATTTGGCCTTGGAATG
>SJYG01000488.1:0-37363 GCA_006410535.1 Litocranius walleri | reverse complement strand
AGAGTCCCTTGGACTGCAAGGAGATCCAACCAGTCCATTCTGAAGGAGATCAGCCCTGGGATTTCTTTGGAAGGAATGATGCTAAAGCTGAAACTCCAGTACTTTGGCCACCTCATGCGAAGAGTTGACTCACTGGAGAAGACTGTGATGCTGGGAGGGATTGGGGGCAGGAGGAGAAGGGTACAACAGATGATGAAATGGCTGGATGGCATCACCAATCGGTGGATGTGAGTCTATGTGAACTCCAGGAGATGGTGATGAACTCGGAGTCCAGGCGTGCTGCGATTTATGGGGTCGCAAAGAGTCGGACACTACTGAGTAACTGAACTGAACTGATGTAAAAAATAAAATTAATGTAAAATATATTAAAATAATTATATTAATAGAAGCGAGTACAAAACCCAGGTGAAATATAAACCAAAAAAATCAAAATGTGCCTGGCTAGAGGAAGATTCCCAGAAAGAATGGCATTTAGACTGAGGCATGTCAATCAATGAACTGCTGTACAACCTGAACAAGATAACACAGATGTAAGATAATAATGTATTCAAACTTCCTGTCATTCTGAATGAGTTTAGCCTCATTGACCCTTTAGCCTCATTGACTCTTTCAGTTTCAATCCTTTCAGTTTGCTAAAAAAACATTTACTAAGGGTTCATAGTACCTGGCAAATTTTAGAGAACCAGGGAAATTCCAGAAGACTGAAAATTGATAAATATTATTTAGATTTTCAGTTTTAAGAAGAAAGATTCAATGACAGACAGTGTTGTGGATTATTTGAAAGAACAGGCTGTGAATTTAGACTGCTAAGAGAATTCTGGCTTTACTCCTTACCTTGGTTAAGATTGAGTGACCTTAACCAAGCTATCAAGCAACTCTGTCCTTCAGTTTCCTCATCTATAAAATGTGAGACTAAGAGGATATACTCAAAGAAATCGTAGTGAGCAGAGTGTTTTGCCTATGTTCTCCTCTAGGAGTTTTATAGTTTCTGGTCTTATGTTTAGATCTTTAATCCATTTTGAGTTTATTTTTTTGTATGATGTTAGAAAGTGTTCTAGTTTCATTCTTTTACAAGTTGTTGACCAGTTTTCCCAGTACCACTTGTTAAAGAGATTGTCTTTAATCCACTGTATATTCTTGCCTCCTTTGTCGAAGATAAGGTGTCCATAGGTGTGTGGATTTATCTCTGGGCTTTCTATTTTGTTCCATTGATCTANGTGGTGTTAGAAAGTGATCTAGTTTCATTCTTTTACAAGTGGTTGACCAGTTTTCCCAGCACCACCTGTTAAAGAGACTGTCTTTACTCCATTGTATATTCTTGCCTCCTTTGTCAAAGATAAGGTGTCCATAGGTGTGTGGATTTATCTCTGGGCTTTCTATTTTGTTCCATTGATCTATATTTCTGTCTTTGTGCCAGTACCATACTGTCTTGATGACTGTGGCTTTGTAGTAGAGCCTGAAGCAGGCAGGTTGATTCCTCCAGTTCCTTTCTTCTTTCTCAAGATTGCTTTGGCTATTTGAGGTTTTTTGTATTTCCATACAAATTGTGAAAGTATTTGTTCTAGCTCTGTGAAAAATACCATTGGTAGCTTGATAGGCATTGCATTGAATCTGTAGATTGCTTTGGGTAGTATACTCATTTTCACTATATTGATTCTTCTGATCCATGAACATGGTATATATCTCCATCTCTTAGTGTCCTCTTTGATTTCTTTCACCAGTGTTTTATATTTTTCTATATATAAGTCTTTAGTTTCTTTAGGTAGATATATTCCCAAGTATTTTATTCTTTTCCTTGCAATGGTGAATGGAATTGTTTCCTTAATTTCTTTTTATACTTTCTTATTATCAGTGTATGGGACTATAAGGGATTTCTCTGTGTTTATTTTATGTCCTGCTACTTTACTATATTCATTGATTAGTTCTAGTAAATTTCTGGTGGAGTCTTTAGGGTTTTCTATGTAGACGATCATGTCATCTGCAAACAGTGAGAGTTTTACTTTTCCAATTTGGATTCTTTTTATTTCTTTTTCTGCTCTGATTGCTGTGGCCAAAACTTCCAGAACTATGTTGAATAGTAGTGGTGAAAATGGGCACCCTTGTCTTGTTCCTGACATTAGGGGGAATGCTTTCAATTTTTCACCATTGAGGATAATGTTTGCTGTGGGTTTGTCACATATAGCTTTTATTATGTTGAGGTATGTTCCTTCTATTCCTGCTTTCTGGAGAGTTTTTCTTTTTTCATCATAAATGGATGTTGAATTTTGTCAAAGGCTTTCTCTGCATCTATTGAGATAATCATATGGCTTTTATTTTTCAATTTGTTAATGTGGTGAATTACATTGATTGATTTGTGGATATGAAAGAATCTTTGCATCACTGGGACAAAGCCCACTTGGTCGTGGTGTATGATCCTTTTTAATGTGTTGTTGGATTTTGTTTGCTAGAATTTTGTTAAGGATTTTTGCACCTATGTTCATCAGTGATATTGGCCTGTAGTTTTCTTTTTTCTTTTTTTGTGTGTGGCATCTTTGTCAGGTTTTGGTATTAGGGTGATGGTTACCTCATACAATGAGTTTGGAACTTTACCTTCCTCTGCAACTTCCTGGAAGAGTTTGAGTAGGATAGGTGTTAGCTCTTCTCTAAATTTTTGGTAGAATTCAGCCATGAAGCCATCTGGACCTGGGCTTCTGTTTGCTGGAAGATTTCTGATTATAGTTTCAATTTCCACACTTGTGATGGGTCTGTTAAGATTTTCTATTTCTCCTTATTCAGTTTTGGAAAGTTGTACTTTTCTAAGAATTTGTCCATTTCTTCTAAGTTGTGATTTTGTTGGCATATAATTGCTGATGATAGTCTCTTATGATCCTTTGTATTTCTGTGTTGTCTGTTATGATCTCTCCATTTTCATTTCTAATTTTACTGATTTGATTTTTCTCCCTTTGTTTCTTGACTATAAAACTCCTAGAGAAGAACATAGGCAAAACACTCTCCAACATAAATCACAGCAGTATCCTCTATGACCCACCTCCCAGAATACTAGAAATAAAAGCAAAAATAAACAAATGGGANTCTCTCCATTTTCATTTCTAATTTTACTGATTTGATTTTTCTCCCTTTGTTTCTTGACTATAAAACTCCTAGAGAAGAACATAGGCAAAACACTCTCCAACATAAATCACAGCAGTATCCTCTATGACCCACCTCCCAGAATACTAGAAATAAAAGCAAAAATAAACAAATGGGATCTAATTACAATTAAAAGCTTCTGCACAACAAAGGAAACTATAAGCAAGATGAAAAGACAGTCTTCGGAATGGGAGAAAATAATAGCAAGTGAGGCAAGTGACAAACAACTAATCTCAAAAATATACAAGCAACTCATGCAGCTCAATTCCGAAAAATAAACGACCCAATCAAAAAATGGGTTAAAGAACTAAACAGGCATTTCTCCAAAGAAGACATACAGATGGCTAACAAACACATAAAAAGATGCTGACCATCACTCATTATCAGAGAAATGCAAATCAAGACCACAGTGAGGTACCATTTCACACCAGTCAGAATGGCTGCGATCCAAAAGTCTACAAGCAATACATGCTGGAGAGGGTGTGGAGAAAAGGGAACCCTCTCACACTGTTGGTGGGAATGCAAACTAGTACAGCCACTATGGAGAACAGTGTGGAGATTCCTGAAAAAACTGGAAGTAGAACTGCCTTATGACCCAGCAATCCCACTGCTGGGCATACACACCGAGGAAACCAGAATTGAAAGAGACACATGTACCGCAATGTCCATTGCAGCACTGTTTATAATAGCCAGGACATGGAAGCAACCTAGATGTCCATCAGCAGATGAATGGATAAGAAAGCGGTGGTACATATACACAATGGGAGTATTATTCAGCCATTAAAAAGAATACATTTGACTCAGTTCTAATGAGATGGATGAAACTGGAGCCGATTATACAGAGTGAAGTAAGCCAGAAAGAAAAACACCAATACAGCGTACTAACACATATACATGGAATTTAGAAAGATGGTAACAATAACCCTGTATGCGAGACAGCAAAAGAGACACAGATGTATAGAACAGTCTTTTGGACTCTGTGGGAGAGGGAGAGGGTGGGATGATTTGGGAGAAAGGCATTGAAACATGTATAAAATCATGTAAGAAACGAATCGCCAGTCTAGGTTCGATGCAGAATACAGGATGCTTGGGGCTGGTGCACTGAGATGACCCAGAAAGATGGTATGGGGAGGGAGGTGGGAAGGGGGTTCAGGATTGTGAACTCTTGTACACCCATGGCAGATTCATGTTGATGTATGGCAAAACCAATACAGTATTGTAAAATAAGTAAAATAAATAAATTAAATGTTTAATATTCAATTAAAAAATAAAACAACTATTGTTAAAAAAAAAAAAAAGAAAGAAATAATAGTGAGCATTACAGGAAAAATGGTTGGAGGAATACTTAGCAGATGGTAAGTTCTCAATATTAGAAGCTGCTTTATAATTCTACAAACTAGACCAAACTTGTAGGCCTTAGTCACACCAAAGGTTCCAAAATAGAATGCTTAAAAGGCTCAACATTGAAAAAGAAGTGGTGATATTTTGGGACTAGGGTGGGTTCACTGATAATATATTCCTTAGGACCCCCACACATTTCCTGTTTTGGCATATGTGTTTTGCTGACAAGGGAAAGGGACTTTGTAGACCTAGAACATAGATTTTACCAAGGAGTTTTGCCATCTTTGTAAAAAAAAAGGTGGGAAAATGCTGACAGGGATACTGATTGATATTCTGATTAGGCATGTGTTGATTAAAGGACTTTAATCCTTTAATCCACAGCTAAGTGTTGATTAAAGGACTTTACCAATTACCAGGAAAAGAGATACACACAGAAGGCTTTGGTATACTCATGGAGGAGGAATTATGTGAGACACTAGAGAAACAAGAAAGTATATTCCTATTTTCAAGGAGGTTATAGTCGATTAGGGAAAATAAATACTCATACAAATACTGTAACAGTATATATATACTATATAATACTATAATATACAATGTGTCTGTATATACTATGCATATACTTTAATAACTGTATATACATACTTATATACACACTAAAATAACAAATATTTATGCTTAGGAATTGTGGAAGGCAAAGAAGTCCCAGGGAAGCAGATACTTGGACTAGTTTTGGAGGCTGGTTTTTTGACCTCGCTAAATGATTTTGAAGAAATAAAAGCCTTTGACTGTGTGGATCACAATAAACTGTGGAAAACTCTGAAAGAGATGGGAATACCTGACCACCTGACCTGCCTCTTGAGAAATCTTATGCAGGTCAGGAAGCAACAGTTAGAACCGGACATGGAACAACAGATTGGTTCCAAATAGGAAAAGGAGTACGTCAAGGCTGTATATTGTCACTCTGCTTATTTAACTTCTATGCAGAGTACATTATGAGAAACACTGGGCTGGAAGAAACACAAGCTGGAATCAAGATTGCTGGGAGAAATATCAATAACCTCAGATACTCAGATGACACCACCCTTATGGCAGAAAGTGAAGAGGAGCTAAAAAGCCTCTTGATGAAAGTGAAAGAGGAGAGTGAACGAATTGGCTTAAAGCTCAATATTCAGAAAACGAAGATCATGGCATCTGGACCCATCACTTCATGGGAAATAGATGGGGAAACAGTGGAAACAGTGTCAGACTTTATTTGGGGGGGGGCTCCAAAATCACTGCAGATGGTGACTGCGGCCATGAAATTAAAAGACGCTTACTCCTTGGAAGAAAAGTTATGACTAACCTAGATAGCATATCAAAAAGCAGAGACATTACTTTGCCGACTAAGGTCCATCTAGTCAAGGCTATGGTTTTTCCTGTGGTCATGTATGGATGTGAGAGTTGGACTGTGAAGAAGGCTGAGCGCTGAAGAACTGATGCTTTTGAACTGTGGTGTTGGAGAAGACTCTTGAGAGTCCCTTGGACTGCAAGGAGATCCAACCAGTCCATTCTGAAGGAGATCAGCCCTGGGATTTCTTTGGAAGGAATGATGCTAAAGCTGAAACTCCAGTACTTTGGCCACCTCGTGTGAAGAGTTGACTCATTGGAAAAGACTGTGATGCTGGGAGGGATGGGGGCAGGAGGAGAAGGGGATGACAGAGGATGAGATGGCTGGATGGCATCACTGACTCGATGGACGTGAGTCTGAGTGAACTCCAGGAGTTGGTGATGGACAGGGAGGCCTGGCATGCAAAGAGTTGGACACGACTGAGGGACTGAACTGAACTTTAAGAATATTTTTTAATTGAAGTATAGTTGATTTACAGCTTTGAGTTAGTTCTTCATGTATAGAACAGCGATTATATAACCTTTTTCATATTTTTCCATTACTGTTCATTACAAGGTATTGAATATAGTTTCCTTTGCTATACAGTAGGACCTTGTTGTTTATCTATTATATATATATATGAATTGCAGTTTGTATGCACTAATCTCAAACCACTAATTTATTCCTTCCCTACTTTCCCCTTTGGTAACTGTAAGTTTATTTTCTATGTCTGTGAATCTCTTTGTTTTGTAAATAAGTCCATTTGTATCATATTTTAGATTCCCCATGTAAGGGGTATGGTTGGTATGTGTCTCTTTCTGACTTACTTCATTTAGTGGATAATCTCTAGGTCCATATATGGTTCTGCAAATAGCATTATTTTTTTTTATGGATGAGTAGTAGTCCATTGTATTTATATACCACATCTTCTTTATTCTTTCATCTGTTGATGAAAGTTTGTTTTCATATTTTGGCCATTGTAAATATTGCTGCAGTGAACATTAGGTGCATGTAGCTTTTCAAATTAGAGTTTTTCCCAGTTATATGCCCAGGAGAGGGATTGCTGGGTCATATGGCAACCCTAGCTTTTTAAGGAACCTCCATACTGTTTTTCAGAGTGGCTATTCCAATTGACATTACCAACATCAACATAGAAGGGTTCTCTTTTCTCTACACCCTCTCCAACATTTGTTATTTGAAGACTTTTTAATGATGGCCATTTTGACTGGTGTGAGGTGATACCTCATTGTAGTTTTGATTTGCATATCTCTAATAATTAGTGATGCTGGGCATGTTGTCATGTGCTTGTTAGCCATACAAATGTCTTCTTTGGAAAAACACCTATTTAGGTCTTCTGCCTACTTTATGATTTTTTTAAGTTGTTATTGAGTTGTATGAGTTGTGTGTATATTTTGGAAATTAAGCCCTTGTCATTCACATGGTTTGCAAACATTTTCTCCCAGACTATAGGTTGTCTTTTCATTTTGTTTATGGCTTCCTTTGCTATGCAAAAGTTTTACTAGGTCCCATTTATTTAGTGTAGCTTTTATTTCTATTTCCTTGGAAGGTTGATCCAAGAAAACATTGCTATGATTTATGTCAGAGAATGTTCTATCTTCTCTTCTAGGAGTTTTATAGTGTCGTGTCTTATACGTAAGTCTTAAAGCCATTTTGAGCTTATTTTTATGTATAGTGTGATTGTGTGTTGCAACTTCATTGGTTTACATGTAGTTGTCCAGCTTTCCCAACACCACTTCCCAACCCTCTTCCCAAAATATCACCACTTCTCTTTCAATGCTGAGTCTTTTAAGCAACCTATTTTGGAATCTTTGGTGTGACTAAGGCCTACCAGTTTGGTCTAGTTTGTAGAATTAAAAAACAGCTCCTAATATTGACAACTTATCACCTGCTAGGTATTCTTCCAACCATTTTCCCTGTAATGCTCACTATTATTTCTTTGAGTATATCCTCTTAGTCTCACATTTTATAGATGAGGAAACTGAAGGACAGAGTTGCTTGATAGCTTGGTTAAGGTCACTCAATCTTAACCAAGGTAAGGAGTAAAGCCAGAATTCTCTTAGCAGTCTAAATTCACAGCCTGTTCTTTCAAATAATCCACAACACTGTCTGTCATTGAATCTTTCTTCTTAAAACTGAAAATCTAAACAATATTTATCAATTTTCAGTCTTCTGGAATTTCTCTGGTTCTCTAAAATTTGCCAGGTACCATGAACCCTTAGTAAATGTTTTTTAGCAAACTGAAAGGATTGAAACTGAAAGAGTCAATGAGGCTAAAGGGCCAATGAGGCTAAACTCATTCAGAATGACAGGAAGTTTGAATACATTGTTATCTTGTTCAGGTTGTACAGCAGTTCATTGACTGAGATGCCTCAGTCTAAATGCCATTCTTTCTGGGAATCTTCCTCTAGCCAGGAACATTTTGATTTTTTTGGTTTATATTTCACCTGGGTTTTATACTCACCTCTATTAATATATTTTAGTATATTTTACATTTATGTTTTTTACATAAATAAAAAGCCTCCAGCTTTGTTCTTTTTCTTCAAGATTGCTTTGGCAATTCTGGGTCTTTTATGTTTTTTTACTCAGTTGTGTCTGACCTGCAATCCCATGAACTGTAGCCCACCAGGCTCCTCTCCATGGAACTCTCCAGGCAAGAATACTCGAGTGGATTGCATTCCCCTTTTCAGGGGATCTTCCTGACCCAGGGATTGAACCTTGGCCTCCTGCATTGCAGGCAGATTCTTTGCCATCTGAGGCACCGGGGAAGATCAGGGAAGGGTCTTTTATAGTTCCATGCAAATTTTAGGTTATTTGTTCTGGTTCTGTGAAAAAATGTCATGGGTAATTTGATAGGGATCACATTAAATCTGTAAGTTGTTTGAGTAGTATTAATTCTTTCAATCCAAGAATATGTGATATCTTTCCATTTCTTTGAGTCGTCTTTAATTATCAGTGTTTTATAGTTCTCAGTGTATATGTCTTTTACCTCCTTGGTCAGGTTTATTCCTAGGTTTTTAAATATAATTTTAAAAGTTTTTTTTTTTTTACTTTCCCTTTCTTTTATCTCATTGTTACTGTAAAGAAATGCAAGGATTTCTGCGTGCTAATCTTATGTCCTGTTACCTTGCTGAATTTATTTTTAGTTCTAGTACTTTTGTGCAGGGCCTTTAGTGTTTTCCATATACAGTATCTTATTATCTGCATATAATAACAATTTTACCTCTTCCCTTCTAATCTGCATATGTTTCTTGTCTGATTGCTCTGGTTAGGACTTCCAATATTATGTTTAATAGAAGAGCATCCTTCTCTTAATTGAGCATCCTTCTTTTGCTCCAGATTTTAGTTGGGAGGCTTGAAACACTTTGTTATTTAGGCTGCCAAAGTTTCAAGACACTTTTGGTTATGTTAATGAAAATGATTCTGCCCATTTATTGCTAAACAAAACTGTTTAAAATACTAAGACAGTTGTTTCAGTTAGCACTAAAATCATCTTTACAACCATGTCTTCTTGTTCAAGATCCCTATTTTATTACTATTGCTTCTTTGTCTGAGCTCCTCCCCTCTCTGATGCTGCTGTCACTTACAGACCACTCCTCACCTGGGCTATCTCAGTAGCCTTTTAGGTGGTCTTGCTCTGCCTCTCCAACCCATCCTTCACCATGGTACCTGAGCTACCATCTCTGAAAAAGGTCCCATCAATCCAAAATCTTCTCAAATAAAAACCAAAAAGCCCATAAATAGTAAAGCAAAGATTCCTTGAACTAACACTATAGCTGTTTGAGATTTGATTTCCTTTGCATTCCATGTCAGTTTCCAACTCATATCTCCATCTGTCACCTTCATTGAGCAGGGGCTCACACATGCTCTCTTCCACATACCATGACTTTACCTACACTTCATCTCTGCTTAGAGACCTTCTACCCTTTCATCATATGAGAATTCAAATATTTCCCCCTTCTCTGATTTGGCTAGAATATGTTATCCCTTATGCATATTCATAGCACTTGTTTCATTGTATTAGATGATCTAATGGGGGGAAAAAAAACTTGACTAGGATTTGGATAATCTAGATTCTAATTCCTGAATATCTTTTCAACTTCACTGTGTCTCAGTTTTCCCATTTGTAAATGACAGATAGGGCATTGATTATCTTTGTATAAGATAACTTTTAGCTCTGTAACTCCTCAGAACTATAGATTTGTGATTTGAATCCATCTATCTTCTACTAGGTATAGTTTCTTAAATCACAATGTCTTATAAATCTTGACATTGATTGTAGCACCTGACTGCATTTTGTACCTAAAAAAACCTTGACATATATTAGTGGAATAAATGAGTGAATTAGTGAATGAATAGATGTTTATATAATACAAATTGAGTTGCTATTATGTTAGTAATTTTAAAAAGATGTATTTAAATAAAATATAATCTCTATTTGACTATGTTTACAGAGAAGATCTAAGATCACAGCCTTATCTAACTCAATGAAACTATGAACCATGTCCTGTAGAGCCACCTAAGATGAATGGGTCATGGTGGAGATTTTTGACAAAATGTGGTCCAAAATGTGGTCCAGAGAAGGGAATGGCAAGCTACTTCAGTATACTTGCCTTGAGAACGCCATGAACAGTATGAAAAGGCAAAAAGATAGGACACTGAAAGATGAACTTCCCAAGTCGGTAGGTACCCAATATGCTATGGGAGAATAGTGAAGAAATAACTCCAGAAAGAATGAAGAGACAGAGCCAAAGCAAAAACAACACCCAGTTGAGGGTGTGACTGGTGATGGAAGTAGAGTCCAATACTGTAAAGAGCAATATTGCATAGGAACCTGGAACGTTAGGTCCATGAATAAAGGCAAATTAGAAGTGGTCAAACAGGAGATGGCAAGAATCAATACTGACATTTTAGGAATCAGGAATTAAAATGGACTGGAATAGGTGAATTTAACTCAGATGACCATTATATCTACTACTGTGGGCAAGAATCCCTTAGACGAAATGGAGTAGCCATCATAGCCAACAAGAGAGTCCAAAATGCATTCTCAAAAATGGGAGAATGATCTCTGTTCATTTCCAAGGCAAACCATTCAGTATCACAGTAATCCAAGTCTGTGACCTGACCAGAAATGCTGAAGAAGCTGAAGCTGAATCTGAACAGTTCTATGAAGACCTACAAGACCTTTTAGAACTAACACCCTAAAAAGATGTCCTTTTCATTATAGGGGACTGGAAAGCAAAAGTAGGAAGTCAAGAAACACCTGGAGTAACAGGCAAATTTGGAGTACAGAATGAAGCAGGCCAAAGGCTAATAGAGTTTTTCCAAGAGAACGTGCTGGTCATAGCAAACACTCTAACAACGGAAGAATCTACACATGGACATCACCAGATGGTCAACACTGAAATCAGCTTGTTTATATTCTTTGAAGCCAAAAGTGGAGAAGCTCTATACAGTCAGCAAAAACAAGACCAGGGGTTGAATGTGGCTCAGATCATGAACTCCTTATTGCAAAACTCAGACTTAAATTGATGGATGTAGGGAAAACCACTAGACCATTCAGGTATGACCAAAATCAAATCCCTTACAATTATATAGTGGCAGTGACAAATAGATTCACGGGATTAGATCTGATAGACAGAGTGCCTGAAGAACTATGGACAGAGGTTCGTGACATTATACAGGAGACAGTGATCAAGACCATCCCAAGAAAAAGAAATGCAAAGAGGCAAATGTTCATATGAGGAGCCCTTACAAATAGCTGAGAAAAGAAGAGAAGCAAAAGGCAAAGGAGAAAAGGAAAGATAAATGCATTTGAATGCAGCATTCCAAAGAATAGCAAGGAGTGATTAAAAAAAGCCTTTTTCAGTGATCAGTGCAAAGACATAGAGGAAAACAATGGAATGGGAAAAAGTAGAGATCACTTCAAGAAAATTAGAGATACCAAGGGAACATTTCATGCAAAGATGGGCACAATAAAGGACAGAAATGGTATGGACCTGACAGAAATGGTATGGACCTAACAGAAGCAGAAGACATTAAGAGGCGGCAAGAATACACAGAAGAACAATACAAAAATAGACCTTCATGGCCCAGGTAACCACGATGGTGTGATCACTCACCTAGAGCCAGACATCCTGAAACGCATAGTCAAGTGGGCCTTAGGAAGCATCAGTATGAACAAAGTGAAATGATGGAATTCCAGTTGAACTATTTCAAATCCTAAAAGATGCTGCAGTGAAAGTGCTGCACTCAATATGCCAGCAAATCTGGAAAACTCAGCAGTGTCCACTCGACCTGAAAAGGTCAGTTTTCATTCTAATCCTAAAGAAAGGCAATGCCAAAGAATGCTCAAACTACTACACAATTGCAGTCATCTCACATGCTAGCAAAGTAATGCTCAAAATTCTCCAAGCCAGGCTTCAATAGTATGTGAACCATTGCCAACATCCGCTGGATCATCAAAAAAGCAAGAGAGTTCCAGAGAAATACCTACTTCTCCTTTATTGACTATGCCAAAGCCTGTGACTGTGTGGATCACAATAAACTGTGGAAAATTCTGAAAGAGATAGGAGTACCAGACCACCTTCCCTGCCTTCTAAAATGCCTGTATGCAGGTCAGGAAGCAACAGTTAGAACTGGACATGGAAGAACAGACTGGTTCCAAATCGGGAAAGGAGTGCATCAAGGCTGTATATTGTCACCCTGCTTATTTAACTTATATGCAGAGTACATCATGAGAAATGCTGGGCTGGATGAAGCACAAGCTAGAATCAAGATTGCTGGGAGAAATATAAAGAACCTCTGATCTTCAGATGATACCACACTTATGGCAGAAAGTGAAGAAGAACTGAAGAGCCTCTTGACAAAACTGAAAAGGGGAGAGTGAAAAAGTTGGCTTAAAACTCAACATTCAGGAAACTAAGATCATGGCATCTGGTTCCTTCACTTCATGGCAAAAAGACGGGGAAACAGTGTCAGACTTTATTTTGGGGGAGGAGCTCCAAAATCACTGCAGATGATGACTGCAGCCATGAAATTAAAAGACATTTGCTTCTTGCAAGGAATTCCAACCAATATATCTTAAAGGAAATCAGTCCTGAAGATTCATTGGAAGAACTGATGCTGAAGCTGAAACTCCAATACCAATACTTTGGCCACATGATACAAACTGACTTATTTAAAAAGACCCTGATACTGAGAAAGATTTAAGGTGGGAGAAGAAGGGGACAACAGAGGATAAGATGGTTGCATTGCATCAGCAACTCAAAGGACATGAGTTTGAGTAAATCCCAGGTCTTGATATGGACAGGGAGGCCTGGCATGCTGCAGTTCATGGGATCAGACACAACTGAATGGCTGAAGAGTCATTTTTGGAGAAGATATACATTACTTTTTCTAATACATATATTTAATAAATGCCAAAGCATAAACTTACCTTTAAAGATGTGGTGAAAGCATTACTATGGTAAAGGAAGCTAATGTGCTCTAGGATATTGTTTTTTAGGGAAATAAGATAATGAAATGACTTTCATGATAGTGGTATGTGATAGTAGCCAACTTTCATGGATCACTTGTTATATATGTACTTATAATTTTGCATGGCTTATTTTACTTAAGTTTTTAAAAATGGAGAAGAATGGATATTAGACTATTTTGAGAGGTTGTTTGCAACATCTTTTATCTTGCTAATCATTCTAACCAAGAGCTAGGTACCATCTTTTTTGTTCATTCATTTAATATTTGTCGAGTTCTTTTAATGTTCCAAGAACAATTTTAGGTGCTAGGTGCTGGAGATATAGCACTGAATAAATAAAAAGCTTTTATCTTGGGGCTTACCCTTTTGGAGAGGAAAGAAAGATAGATAGATGTTAGATAAACAGGTTAAAATTTTAGGAATAAATCTAGCTCTTAAAATCAATGGCAGCTACCCTTCTAGTATCACTATGTATCACGAATGTTTCATATATTAATTAGTATTGTAAACATAAATTTATTTTTGATTCAACAAATATTAAATTCCAACTATATACTAGACATTGGATAAATGACAATAAACAAACAAGAAACTGAGTCTCAGAAAGGACAGAAATTTGTCCAAGATCCAAGTAATTGGTAAATGGCAAAACTGGGATTTTGAAAAAAGTATGTGAAGCTCATGAAATAATCTTGATCCACAGACAAGCGCCATAGCAGAAAAGAGGTCGGATTCTCTTTGAAAGTAAAGATTCTTTTTAAAGGTAAAGATTCATTTTGGTAAACTTGAATTTGAGATATTATACCCACAATGTGAAACTGTCAAGTAGACAAGTGAATTTTCAAGTCTGAAATAAAGGAGAATAACTTGTACTAGAGATAAATATTTGAGAGCTGACAGCATACAGGTAGATAATGTAATATTGATTGTGGCAAAGCTTGTATACCATAGATTGCCAGCATTCAACTGGCAAAGTTGTCACTAGGTTGTAAAAAGTGAAGACCTTGACCTTTTCTCAGACTCAGAGGATAGAAGTTCAGGTGATTTTGTGATGAGAAATGGATTTTGGTAAGCCTCATGGGCAACAAAACTTAGGGTTTTTTGTTTTACTTTTTAAATTGTATTTGTTTAGAAGCTTTGACTGTCTTTAAATACTTGGAGAAACATTCAGCTGAGATGCAAAGTTGTATGCCATAAAGCAGTGGTTCTTAAATGATAATGTACATAAGAAAAACCTATGGATCAGAGCTAGTTAAAATTTGATTCCTAGGGCTCATTCCTAGAAACATTTATTCATTGGAATATGAATGGGGACTAGGGATTTTTTTAAGCTTACTGGATAAATCTGATGTAAAGTTTATAGACCTCACTTTGAAAAATTCTGCTATTGCTCACTGAACAAATTGTTTTGTCTTAGTATTGTAAAGATAGCTGCTCTTGGTGCATCTGCCCAGCAATTATTAAACCAAATAGGAGTTTTTCCAGTTCTGGTGATGCGAGACAGGTAGCTTATTGACCCTTTACCCTTAGTGCAAGTTAATTAACAAGGTTCTTTTCGTTTCCTTAATTACATTAACAATGTTCCCAAGAACAGGTTAATAGTGAAGGACAGCATTTAAGTAGGTGATGAAATGGAAGACAATAAATAAAGGGAGCCTAAAGGCTTTGCCTACAGGAGTCTGTCATTCAAAGTACACATGATAATGCTAAATTCACACCAACACTCAAATTTGTGATTCATTTGTTCATTCAGCAGACAGTAAGAACTATGGCCCAGGCACTGTGGTGGACCTTGGACTTTAGTCAATGGATTCCTCTCAGAGATCAGCCCATTGAATAAGAGGAACAGTCCAAAGCAGGTAGGGAAGATTTCCATTCTAAACTCATGGGTACACCACAGTCCAGTTCTGTGTTGAAGCTCCATGTGAACAACATCTCCGCTCCACCACCACCCCACCACCCCCTGCGCATGGGGGTGGTTGTCTAGTCACTAAGCCATGTCCGATATCCCTGGACAATACCAAAGCTGGGTAGAAACAATTACCCTGGATGCTGAAATCTGAGATTTTCACGTGCAACTGAAGCAATGAGAAGGCTGGTTTATTCTAACGGGCCCTGTTTGTTGAATTTTCATTTTTCTATTGTCCAACACTTTCTGAGTTCCTTGAAGCAGGTCCCATAAACCCTCAAGCCTGCTTCTGCAAGCAATGTAATGGGATTCACTAATACTGCTGTTTTTCAGAGTAATAACGCGTCTGAAGTATGTTGAACTCCTTAAAGTTGTTAATTGCTAACAGAAATCAGGTTAAGATAAAATGAATGGAAGAGTCTGCATTTTACTATCTTGAGCATTTGTTTTAGATCTGTAGATAGAGCCTGCTTAGAGCTCAGCACTGGTTTTTTTTTTTTTTTCTGTGAAAGTTTAACTATTTCCATCACGCTTCTCTAATTTTTCTTGACTATGTTCATTTCTAACAGTTTTCTTAAGTCTAGCTTCTCTGAACAGTGATTTTCCTCATCATCTGCCTTTTTATTCAGCTCTTATTGCTCTTTGTGATGATGTTGGGAATTTTTGTATTTCTGTGTTTTTATTAAAGTTCTCCTAGATCCCTTTTAGACACATGAGAGTATAACTGGATGGTAATATGATTAGTACTTGAATATCAAAGTGAGACAATATCAAATTGTCACTGCAAATATGCAGAATTTATAAAAGGAATGAAGGTAAGCTCCCTGTGCCACTCCTCTTAGACTTTAGGAAGATCAAGGATGTGAATGAGGTCAGAGTCAGGAGGAGAGATTATGATAAAATTTATGAAGAGGGAGTAAGAAAAATAGCTATCATTGAAAGACCACATATAACAAACGTTGGCAAGGATATGGAGCAAAAAGAACCTTCCTACACTATTGGTGGGAATGTAAATTGGTACAGCCACTATGGTGAACAGTATGGGGTTCCTCAAAAATCTAAACATAGAACTACAGTATGATCCAGCAATCTGTCTCCTAGGTATACATCTAAAGAATCAAAAACACTAATTTGGAGTGCGTATATCATTTCAATGTTCATAGCGGTATTATTTACAACAGCCAAGACATGGAAGTGACACAAATGTCCACCAATGGATAAATGGATAAAGCTGTGGTTTATATATAATGAAATATTACTCAGATGTCAAAAAGAGTAAAATAATGCCATTTGAAATAACATAGACCATTATCCTTAGTGAAATAAGTCAGAAAGACAAATGTTGTATGTTATCATTTATATATAAAATCTTTTAAAAAAAAAAAAAAGCAAATGAATAAACAGAAATAGGCTCACAAATATGGAGAACAAACTAGTGGTTACCAGTGAGAAGAGGGAAGGAGGGGCAAAACAGAAGTACCAGATTAGCAGGTACAAATTACTATGTATAAAATAAATAAGCTACCAGGATACATTGTACAGCACAGGGAATTTAACCAATATAATATCTTTCAGTGGACTATAATCTATAAAAATTTTCAATCACTATGTTGTTCACCTGAAAGTAACACAGTAAATCAAACTGTATCTTAAGTAGAAAACTTTTTTAAAATAAGTGTTTCATACAGTATCTTTGATGTATACTTACATTCTCTAGATCACAAACACTAGCCTGATAACCCACAGATATGTCAGTTATAGCCTACTTACCAACATATACTTTATATTGGTATAAAATTTAAACAACTATTTGAAGAAATAAGGAAACAGAGTATACATCGGAAAAAAAAAATCCCTGAAATCACAACACTAGGCAAATTTAAAGGTCATCTGTTGGTAGCTTTTGGTTGCAATTGTGGAGACCTCTGCTTGCCCTGAGAAATAACTAATAGGCAGGGCTCTTGCTAAGCAGTATGAAAATTTCACTTTCTCCCTTGCCTACCCTGATTGTTCCAAGAATAAGGCAGGAACTGAGAGGCTTTATTGAGAAGGAGAGTTTTACAAGCAGAGGTGTGCTGGTGAATAGACTTTCCAAAAAGAAAAGCCCTGATTGCCAATTCCCATGGTATAAATAGTCCCACCATAACCAATTTCAAGGATGACTATACTTCATAGCCAGAATGTGCAATTTTTGAAAATATAACAATCAGTTCTTAGGAGCAGGGATTCCCTAGTGGCTCATATGGTAAAGAGTCTGCCTATAATGTGGGAGACCTGAGTCAGATCCCTGGGTCAGGAAGATCCCCTGGAGAAGGAAATGGCAACCCACTCCAGTATTCTTGCCTGGAAAATCCCATGGACAGAGGAGCCTGGTGGGCTACAGTCCATAGGGTCACCAACAGTTGGACATGACTGAGCAATTTCACTTTCTTATGAGCTAGTGCTGGCCCACTCCAGCACACTGCTGCTTATAACTCAACAATGATTAACACCAGCAAGTTTCCATAAATATATGTCATATAACTTTAATTTCCTGAGAAAATATACAAGTGCAAGAGGAACCATGCATCCAAGTCTTTGGCCCAACAACTACTCAACAAATTTCATTAAAAAAAAAAAAAAAGAAAGAAATACTAAGAAGCACCTTGGCCTCAGGCTTAGTTTGTTCCTAAGCAGACAATACAAATATTTTTAAATTAGCTTTATATGGTGATATTAACAAAATGTAGCTTTTTACAAATATCTATAAATATCTTAAATTGGATTATCATGTAATCATATTACATACCTCTCAACAAGAACCCATAAGCAGCTACTTAATTTTGTAGAGTCCAAAACTTTAGCAGACCATCACTGAGTTGAGTGCTATTCATTATTTTAGGAACTTAATACATTTGACCAAGACAGGCTCTACAAAGTGAGGATGGGAGTTTGGTTGAAGTCAGTCCTTAACAGCAGCCCATGCTCCCTGCTCCAGGTAAGGAAAGAAAAAGAAGTGTTTGAGAAAGGAAGGCATTGGTGTAGCTTCCCTCTTTCTGCCAAGGGCATATATATCCCTTGAAGATCTAATCTGCTAAACTTTATAGACATCCAGCATGAGAGCAGAAATACCAACCCTAAAGCTAAAATAGTATAATACAGTGGGAAGCCCAAGTCCCCTTGTTAATCATTCGTTCTATAGGGTGAAGCAAGTTACATATGTTCCACCTGCCTCCATATTCTCAGTGTTAAAATTGTGCCAAAATACCTGCCCCCGTTAACTTTCTAGAGTTGCCATGCGATATATGAAAGTACTTTGCAAACTGCCTAGCCAGCTAAAAATACAGAATCATGACATGAAAAAGTACAGTACTGGTAATATCAATTTCTGTGGTTAAATGTTATGATTAGTAATGATTACTCTTTCTTTACCATGGGCCATGTTTAGACACATAGACAAACAAGTTCTCACGAAGCTCTGTGTAAAGGTTCAGAATGACCATTTAGACCAGCTGGTTTTATAAAGCACCAAGCATCCTGAGTGTGATTAAATTAAGAAAAATTCCCAAATAAAGTGCATCCCATTCCAATGCCACCTGTGTCTCTGTCCCCTCATGCCATCAAAGGTAAAGTGGGGTATTGCTGGCATAGCAGTAGCCACCCTCCAAGTCTGACTACTTTTTTATTAGGCGGGTCTCAGAAGATAGGAATATGGGAAGAATGAAGTCAAGCAATCCACAGTCCAAGAATATGAGAACAAGGGCATACTGCTGCCCTGGATCTTTTCTGCATATGAGATAAGACTCCTGTGGGAATAAGACTTCATTTTTCCACCCAGAGATTCAAGGGTTAGACAAAGACACTTGGAGAAGATTCTGTCCTCTAGCCACCCATATTCATTTCATGAACTATCAAAACTGTCTTTGCTGATCTAACATCAAGAGTTACCAAATGCCTTTTGCCCTTCTTCTGAGTCTCATTCAGACAGGCATGAGAAAAGAAAATTCACATGCAAAGAGTTCCGTTTCTCTTGATTTGTATACTCAGATGAACTGCAGAGATTGAAAATCTTCTTTGTCCAGCCTATGCACTGATGTCTCTGCAAGTGCTGAAGAAAATGAGGAGACCAAATCAAGTGTCTAGGACATGAATTGGGGATTTGTAAGTAAAAAGATCCCCCAGTATGTCTTATTTTTCAGAACCTGATGCTCAGCATTGAATATCAAGTCTATTACATCTCCAGCGTGGAATTCGTAAGCCCCTCCTACATTCTGGATCGTAGAGTTGTTGGTTAGAGCTTGTATGGGGTCTTCATTCTTACGCAGCTGCACCTCAAAAGGAGCTCGTCCCTTGTAGGCTGTATTGGGAGCCACTTGACCATAAATTAAATACAAACCATTCTGAAGTATCTTCAGCCTCCAGTCAGCTGTCTTATTCACACAAGAAGGCTCAGGAGAAGGCATTTGCCATTTTGAAGGTAATGGTCCTACAAGATATTTATAAAGGGGGAAATAGGGGGAGGAAAAAAAAAGAAAAGCATAGTTATTTAATTATTTCATCATCTTCCTGATAATAGTTCTTTCCTATTTATAGGAAAGGTCTATATTAGGTCTCTCCAACCACAATTTTAAGTATCTACCACTCCCTACTTTGAAGAAATTGCCTAAGTTTATCTCTTGCTTGGGTGGCTCTAAGAAAATAAGTTTGGAATAGGGCAATGGGTTAAGTTTTAGGTGACACTGTATCACTTGTGAACCAATATTTGTGAAAGAAGAAGGAATGACACACTAGGATGGTGATAACAAGAGCTGGCACTCCAGAAATGCATATTCATGTTTTTCTGTATCAATACTATTTACTAAGTGTCACTTTATCAATGAGGCCAGCTCATCAATCTGTTTTAAATAGTGCTCTCCTGTCACTCTCTCTATCTTGTTTCAGTTTTCTTCATAGAAGTTGTCACCATCTAGCCTATTATAAATTAAGTGGTTTATTTATCAATCTTATACCTTGAACATAACATTTGAGCACAAAGGAAAAGTGAAGTTGTTCAGTCATGTCCAACTCTTTGTGGCCCTGTGGGCTATAGCCTACCATGCTCCTCCATCCATGGGATTTTCCAGGCAAGAGTACTGGAGTGGGTTGCCATTTCCTTCTCCAGAGGATCTTCCCCACCCAGGAATCAAACTCAGGTCTCCTGCATTGTAAGCAGATGCTTTACTGTCTGAGCCATCAGGGAAATCAAATACTCCTTTATTTTGTCCATAGCTGTATCTTCAACACCAAAAAGACTTCCTACTACCCAGTATATGCTGAATTAGGTGCACTGTGTCTAAATAATTGTGCTTCAGCTTATGGGTATGTGTCATTCAAGATTTGCTTGAGATACCATTATCCAAATTCTCACCAAATAGCTACTAGTAAATTAATGAGTTAATACGTGGAAATTATTTGACTGTTTAAATAGAAGTATCCCTAGATTATTGCTGTCACGGGAGATGTGAAAAGGATCAAGATTTTTATATTTATGGAATTTACATATTTTCCTAATGTTCATTGTTTTTACACAAAGATGTAATTTCAGAATCCCAGAATGTGCAATACTTATCTGGTGTGTTCTCTAATGCTCCATAATTTTTGTTATGGGGGCAAAGCCTTTGTCAAATAATTAGAAAGAAACCTTGATAAAAAATATACTAAAAGAGATAACACATTGACTTTAATTCTTCTTTATGTATAAATAACTGATATAAGGCTCTGAAGGAGAATGAAGGAGAGATCATTAAAGCAGAAAGCAAAGTCTCCCTGTTTCTCCACTGAATCCAGAGCCCAGTAAATTTCTTCCTGCTTGACTATGTAATAGATAATAGGCAAGTCACCAGGAAGAAGTATCACTGGTTTTCATATTTAACTCTGTGATGAGGGGAGATCTCAACTTTAAAGTTGAGGTTCTCAACTTTTACCACATCAAGAGGGTATTTCAAACATATCATGAGGAGTTTCACTCCATTTACTTGAAAAACAACAAATCAAAAAGGCAGAGACAAGTAAAATGAGATTCCCTATCATCTCAAGTCAAGGAAGCCTGGCTGTTTGTGCTGTACAGTAAAACAGGAATTGAAGTTGACTCTAGAAGTGGTCTGCTTTCAGTGGAAAATGGTTGTTTGATCTTAAACCAGTAAACAACCCCAAATGTATTCATTTTTAATTTTGTATGTATTCTAAAAAAAATACCCAAAGGCTCAACTGTAAACTTTACTGTATCTTCTAAGCAAGTGCCAGGTCACTATAAAGGAAAGTGACTCAGGAGCTAAGAGGAGAGGGTAAAGGAGCAGAGAAGGGACCACTCTCCTCTCGTTTCTCATTTTCACACTTGGAAACAAAAATTGCACCCTACACTCACTCTAGTGGACACTAGCAATATGGGAAATGTGAGAAGGCCTCTGAGTCTGTCCCAGGGAAAAGTTGTAGAAATCTGAAACTTGTGCTTATTAAAACAATTAAAAACAGACCTGAAGCCTCAGCTCCTAGACAACTACAATACATGATTAACAGTTAAAAACAGTAGTTGTAGAATAACTAAAATAGAATGCATCCTTTCTTAGTGCTGGAGCTTGCCTTTTGCAGCAAATAGTAAGAAAAGTAAAAAGGAGGCCTATAAGACAGTTCAGTCCAGTCAGTCACTCAGTCGTATTTGACTCTATGCGACCCCATGGACTGCAGCACGCCAGGCCTTCCTGTCCATCACCAACTCCCAGAATTTACTCAAACTCATGTCTAAAACTCATGAGTCGGTGATGCCATCCAACCATTTCATCCTCTGTGAGACAGGTTACTCACCAAACTTCGCTACACAGGGTCCCTGGGCAGTCTGTAGGGGAAGAAGAGGAATTGGTCAGAATGGTGACAGTGTCAGTTTTCTTGATTATTTAGAGGCTCGGATTCTTGACGCAGACTTCTCTGCCCTAACCACATTAAAAAAAAAAAAAAAAAACCCTCTCTCCACCCTGTTTTGCATCTCTCTGCTTTCTTCTACAGATGACTGGCTCTTTCTTCTACCTTTCACTACACAGCTACCTTTTGAGTCTTCTAGGAAGAAGTTAAGAACTCCTTCTACCCACCTAATCTCCACCTACAGGACAACTATTTGATCTGGGATGCTCCTCCTCTTGGGCTACAGAAATTTTCTATATGTCTCTGCACCCCAGTGACTGCATAAGATGATCCACTGGCATGTGAGAAGAAACTAACAATTCCCATTTATATTTCTTTTAAATAAAAAATTAAGCTATAGAAATATTTATTAATGTTTCAGAGTGATAAAGTCTCCCCTATTTAATATTTAGAAAATCATGCATCACACATAGTAATTGAGATAACCCCAAGATCTCAGTTTCAAAATCTTGCAACACAAATTACATGCCACAGAAAGCTATCAGTGTGGTTGATTTTATAAGTACAGATATTTAAATACTAAAGGGTTTGAGATACTTAATAGTAAGATAAGGTATAGCTACAAACATTTGGGGGGGTGGCCATGTAACAGTGCATTGGTTTCCTTGCAGCAAACTGCTTAAGAGACTTTTTGAGCTTAAACAGGATGCCACTTTTTTAATAGGATTTCTCTGGCTGCTATGCTAGGAATACATTAAAGAGTGGCAAGAGAAAAAGCGGTGAGACAAAGTAAGAGATAAGTGTAAGCATCTAGGCAAGAAAGCATGGTGCCTCTGACCAAGGTACTAGCTGTGGAGATGGTGATAAGTGATTGGAAATTGAGTGAACGGGAGTTCCTGACATGGATATGGATGAGAAAATGAGACAAAGATGACACCAAACTCTGAGTCTGACCAATTAGAAAGATAACACTGTTAATGACTGAAATGAGCAAGATTTAAGAGGAGTAAATTGGGGGAAAAGAATCCTGAGTTCATTTTTTTTGATATGTCAGGTTTGTGATGAGTATTTGATACCCAGGTAGGAGTGTCAAGAAGGTGACTGGATCTATAAGGATGGAATTTAAGGAGCTCTAAAAAATAAATTAACTTAGGAGTCTTCAGCTTCTGCATGGTGAATTAAGATATGAGTCTATATAACAGCATCAAATCAGTGATTACAGATAGGAAAGAATTTTGGGATATTGCAGTGTGTAGGGGTCAGGCAATAAGAAGGAACCCACAAAGGAGACTCAGAAGGAAAGGCCACCTTGGTAAGGATTTTAATTATGAACCATGGAATTTAAGTTGTCTAAGAGAGGGAAAAAAATCATGGAGTGAGGAACTATTAAGTTCTTGCACTACTGAATGATGGACTCAAATTTTAGTGTCATAACATGGTGAGCATACTCAAAGGTGCAGTCTTCCATTTTGGTCTATATGTGTTCATGAGGTGATTTTTCAGTTATGACAGTCAAGACCATGAATCAAGGTAAATTGACTTAGACTATAACTTTCAATTTCTTGTATTAAAAGGTGTTAAACTAGATTAGGAAAATAAAAGAAACATTTATCAAATTACTAAAATACTATTTCAATTGTTTTAGAAATGTTTATATTATATAATTGCATATTATACAAATACAATATTTTGGTAAAAGCAAAATGTTTTTGCACTGTGAATAAACCACATTCAGCATATTACTTGATTTATCCTTATAAATTTATGTACATCTTTTTAATATATAAAATCTTAGAATTTGTATAAGACTTAGCAGTTAGCATATATATTGGGATTGTAGTCAAGAATATTTTGTTGATACAGTACCCTTGCTGGGAAGGTCCCATGGATGGAGGAGCCTGGTAGGCTGCAGTCCACGGGATCGCTAGGAGTCGGACACAACTTCACTTTCACTTTTCACTTTTTCATGCATGGGAGAAGGAAATGGCAACCCACTCCAGTGTTCTTGCCTGGAGAATCCCAGGGATGGGAGAGCCGGGTGGGCTGCCGTCTATGTGGTCGCACAGAGTTGGACACGACTGAAGCGACTTAGCAGCAGCAACAGCAGTAGCAGCAGCAGAGTTTCTCAGAAGAGATGCCGAAATACCATTTTGTTTAACTCATGTGATAGGGACTCCCTTAACTTCAATTTTCTCATTTATAAAATGGGGAAAATAGCAGCACCTAGTCCATTTAGGTTGTTCATGTGCTTAAATGAGTTAAGTCTCATAAAAGATTTTGCTTAGATATGCTGTCTTGTCCTGCTTGTTAAGTATTAGTGTTTTGGTAATGATGTTGATTATAATAAAGAATGAAATAAAACTTTATGTACCTATACATTATACTACCATTGTAAGCAAGAGAAACTAATGTCACCTCTGGTCATCGCTTCTTAAGTTTATCACCTTTCTAGAAAGACACAAATCAACACATGAAGCAATTGAGTAATAATCTAAATATAAAAGCATGCCAAAAAACCTGCCATTGATAACATCTACGTTGTCTTCTCATGTATAAAGAGAGTGCGAAGAAACCTAAGGCCACAGACAAATTAATTGCAGAAATCTTGGATGTTGCATGGTGGGCTGCTTTAATGTCCATTTAGAACTACAGAAACCACCATTGTGATAGTATGTCATTATTGTCACAAGTGAAAATCTGTCTAATCACTAAAATCCTATTTGGCAGTGAGATACACTCTTCGGTTGAGGAAGTAGAATAGATAAGCAAGGAATACCCATTTTGTTAAGTCTTTATCTTCATTGTAAAGTCATTAATAATAATGGTATAACTATGATCACTACTATCTACTAAGAGCCTACTATGGTTAGGATTGTACTGTCTCTTAATTCTTACCACAGCTCTATGAGATAACATTTTCATTTGCAGAAGAGGAAATGAGAAATAGGATTATGTAACTAGCCTAAGGTCACGCAGCTGAAAAAAGGCCAGGCTGAGATCCAAACAGCCTGTCTGAGTCAAAAGTCTCACCCCTACGGCTCCAGAGCAGTTTGTATTTCTAATCCTGGTGATATTTGGAAGGAGTAAATATCCACTTATGAAGCAGTATATGAATCCTGTTAATTCATCTTTGCTTAGAAGGATCAGTGGCTCTTGTAACCCCATTTTGATTTAAGCTCAGATTTATGTAATTGGCTTAATAAGTAAACTTAATAATTATTTCTCCAAACCAACTCTAATCAAATCATCATTTGGAAATAGAACCTACTATGCTTATAAATACATGCAAAACTTCCCCTTTTGAAAGTATCCTTAGTTTCACTGAAGCAGGGGACTCTCCTGAACATTTGGTTTCTTCTTTTTCTTTTGCTGTGAAGGTATTTTTTATTTTTTAAATTTATTTATTTAATTGGAGGCTAATTACTTTACAGTATTGTAGTGGTTTTTGCCATACACTGACATGAATCAGCCGTGAGTGTACACGTGTTCCCCATTCTGAAACCCCTTCCCACCTCCCTCCCCATCCCATCTCTCAGGGTCATACCAGTACACCAGCCCTGAGCACCCTGTCTCATGCATCGAATCTGAACTGGTGAACATTTGGTTTCTTAAGAGATAATTTCTGTGAGGTTATTTTCATGTAGGGGTTGGGGGGACCATCTCCTTGGGCTCATAACTGTTTCTTTCAGTGAGATGTCTTCTGAAAGAGAGGGAAGAAAGAAAAAGAATCCTCCCACAGAAATTTTTGTTGGTTTAAAAGGATCTGAGTCTTCTTGTCTAACACTTTTTGAATTAGTGCCTAGAGAGGTTGGAAAGTGGGATTTTGTATACAATAACCAGAGTGGAAACTAAAGCAATGTAAACTCCAAGGTCACAGAGCATTATAAGGAGGTGGAAGTGGCTACCTCGAGATGACTCATCACCCACAGTCATTCAGTCCTCTTTTCCAAAAATACTAACCTGTGGCCAATAGGGAAAGAGAAGTGCAGGAAAGTGGAATGTGGGAGCTAATATCGTTGTACCATCAGCCAGTCATTGGCTTTTCCCATGGGAACAAAGCCTCCATGGCACCCTGTCAGGACAATATCCTGAAAACTTCAAAATTCCCCAAATTTGGAACAAACTCTGGGCTGTTTCTTTAGAAGCAGAACCTTTCACTGGGTAGCTGCCTGTTGTCTAGGAGAAGGAATCCCAGGATAAGAGCTCAGACATAGGGGATTCATCAAGGTCAACGCTGGCAAGAGGTGTCCTAATTGCTACTGGAAGTACGAGACCTCCTCCTTCTCTTTGCAAGAGCAGCTGTGTGCTTCTGAGAAAGACACTTCTCTTCTCTCCCAGGCTGAGTCCCCAGACACAGGCAGGAACTGATGACATGGAAAACCTACCCTATGTTTTTCAATGTCATCAGGCTAATAGCATGTGGAGTGGTTTTGAGAAGTAAAAGGCACTTCCAAATTTAAGTTGTTGCTATGCTGACCCTTCCCTTTCTTCAGCAATTGAAACAAAGAATTCCTAACAATTTTTTTCCCACCTGCTCAAAGCTTCACTGTCCAGAGTTCAGAGGTCTGCTTGGAACATTCCTTGAGACAGTGGGGGATGTGGTCACAAATTCCTTTCTTGTACACCACTGTGTACAGTTACAAAATACAAATTAATGGGCTACTGTGTAAAAACTTAGCCAAAGCTCTGCTTGCCCTAGGTTAACATCAGCATCTTCTCTGTACTGTTTCCTCCTGTATCTTTTCTCAGTTGCTTTCAAATATCTTTAGTAGTAGAACCATGTCTTTGAAATCTTAACTGGTCAACCTGTCCCTTAGAAAAATGTTTCTGCAGTCACTGTTTTCAGATGTACCCAGGAATTGGCTAAATCCTAAATTAAATAAGGTATTTATGTTCTTTCTGATATTTAAACAACAGTCAGAAAAAACTTTTACTAAAAATCTAATGGATCTCCATTCTCTTCACTAGACCCATAATTTGGAGTGGAGCTCAGTGGGAAATTCCCAATAAGCATCAGGGGCTTCCCAAAAAGGAAAGTACTTCCTCCCTCCTCCATGAAGCCTTCCCTGATCAACCTAGCCCTAAGTCATTGCCCACCTCTTGACTCCCTTTATGTTCTATACCACCCTTGGATAAGTTATTCATCACTGTATTTTATAGCTAGAAGGGACATGATGATGAACAAATCCATTTCCCTACCACCACTTTTCAGATGAAGAAATTGAGAACCAGAATGATTAAATGTCTTTCAAATGCATACAGCTAGTTATTGAGAGACCTAAACCCAGAATTTCTATCTACTTCCAGTTCAGTGCATTTCTCTTCTCAAAGATAGACTACACCATCTATTACTTACCTTACATGTCTCTTTCTTTCAAAGCTCTAACAATATTCAGTGACAATGCTAACAACTAGTCTTAACAAAAGAAAAGAGCAGTACAATAAATTGTAACCTTAGACTCTGTTGTCTCCTTACCTTGAGTGGAAAAAAAATAAAGATTAGTGCACTGAAGGAGCAAAGCACAATAATTACTGTTGAGTAGAGGAGACATTGTTTCCAGGATGGTCTCTGTGCTCCTTGAAGACTTGAATGGCTTAAAGGCATATTCTCCATGTGGCTCAAACTCATTCTCTGCAGGAATGAGAGCTGTGGAAAGCAGAAACTCACAAGTGATGAGCACATGGTGCAACTAGTCAGTTTTGTAGAATAGTATGCTAATTAGTAGTGGGTGTGAGAGGCGGGGTTTTCCTCCTGATTGTGTGTGTTGGAAAATGATACTTCTAGGCTAAGTGCTGACTCTCACTTGGCACTAGGCCCAATGCACAGGGCTAAAAGCCAATACAAACACAGGATTAAAAGAAGAAAACAAGGGAAGTTAAAAGGGGAAAAAATTATTTCCTAAACCAAGAACAACTATGGAACTGGGAAATATTACAAATTATTTCCAGATAATTACTTTTTGTAAGGAAAAACTAAAGTTCAAGATTACACTTTTTTTTCTCCAAACATATAGGTATGAGGCAGTAGATTAGGGAGGCTGGGATGCATGGTTTGGAAAAAATAGTTTCATGGATTTCTAGGGCATAAAATGTGTTCATTCAAAGATGGTCTCTAGAAAACACCAAGTGTATTACTAGAATTTAATTTGTAAAATGTCAATACAACAAGTTTAATTCTTTTATATCTCACGATTTTGAAACTCTGAAAATTCAACGCTGGCATCAAATAAAAATAAAATTATCATAAAAAGATATTTTCTTGCACCCTATCCTCCAGTCTGAGCTTACACTCTAATTCCAAAAACCTGAAGTTTTCATCCTGGAATCAAAAATACTGATTTATTGCAAAATTAAGGAAGTTTCCTGGTTCGCTGTACTCAGTCTTTCCATCTGTTAAATGGAATACCTGCCTTCTCCCCTCACCTCTTCCCCCACTGCCCCACACATAATGTCAGAATTATGTGCTAGAAAGAATAAGCGTTTTTAAATCAGACAGACCTGAGAGAGGCAGTTCTTATCTGCTTAGTGGCCATCAGCATATTCTTCATTTCCTTCATGGTAAAATTGGAGAAAATTTCCACTTTATAATGCTTTTCTGAGAATGAAAGAGATGTAAAGTTTTGGCTAAGAAGTGTTCCATAAGTGCTTCTCTCTTCACCCTTCGGAGAGATGTTGTCAAGACTGAATCAATTATGAAATCCTAGAAAAGAATGATTTTTAAAATATTTACCATAGGGTGCAATTCTTCCGATGTTCTTTCAAATAAAAGTAGGTAAAAAAGTATTTTGAAGAAAAAATTTCTAAGAATTAAAGCTTTTTTTTTTTTTTTTAATTAGGGGAAAATCCTATTGAACATCCTCATTTCTGAAAGAGGATGCTAAGGATAAGAGAACTTGAGGACTTCCCTGGTGGTACCGTGGATAAGGGAGAAGAAAATGGCAACCCACTCCAGTATTCTTGCTTGGAAAATCACACAGATGGAAGCGGCTAGCTGCCTACACCCCATGGAGTTGCAAAGAGCCAGACACAACTGAGCGCCTAACACATACAGTGGATAAGAACCCACCTGCCGATGCAGGATACAGGGGTTTAATCCCTGGTCTGGGAAGATTCCGCATGCTGCAGAGCAACTAAAGCCTCTGTGCTCCAGCTACTGTGCTCCCCACTGTAGAGCCTGGGAGCAGCAACTACTGAAGCCCGTGTGCCTAGAGCCTAGCTCCACAATAAGAGAAACCACTGCAATGAGAAAACTGTGTACCACAAAGAGTAGCCCCTGGTTGCCACAACTAGAGAAATTCCACATTTAGCAACAAAGACCCAGCACAACCAAAAACTAACTAAATTTAAAAAGAAAAAAAAAAAAACCTTTGAGAGGTGTATCATACCATTAATGACTGGGTGACAGTGGAGTGGGGACCTGGGCCTAGAGATACTGTCTTGTAACCCTTTTTTTTAGTACCACACTAATTGCAGGAATATTTTTCACTGAATTATCAAATTTAACTTGGCCCAAATATCTCTGAAGAAGAGTCACTGAGTCACATGGGAATAATTTTTCAATACTGCAATGTTTTGTGGCTCTGTCCAGGACGTTGTGATTCAGAGACAAATAATACTGACTCTAGAAGAAATTGATTCATTCTACCCACAGCTCTTCTCTTTATCATGTATAAAAGGCATAAACACGAGCACAGAATTTAAAATTGACTACTGAAAAGGCAGACTATTTCCTTCTTGCTTCTCTGATTTGTTCCTTCTCCTGATTCCTCTCCAAATTTTAATTGGAATTGCCTCTGCTTACTCAATTCAGTAAATATTTCCTTAAATGAGGAACTGTTCCAAATATAATCCAGCTTCTCCTTCTGCCCTTAACCAAGATTAGGTTCTCAAATATCCTGACTATTTCAACCTTCTGAACATATCTTTAAAATATGACATGCGTATCTCAAGAAGAATATATTCCAAGCACTAGGAACTATGCTCCAATACCTTGTCATAAACTATAATGGGAAGAGAGAATGTTAAAAAAAAATGGAATATAAATATTTGTATATATATATGTGTGTAACTAAATCACTTTATTGTATAGCTGAAACCAACACAGCATTGTAAATCAACTACATTTCAATGAAGTTTTTAAAATAAAGAAATGAAACTTTGAACCAAGAGCAAGAGACCTATTAAAAGAAGAGAGCTATAAAGAACTACCCAATATGGGTAGTTCAGTCAACTAATTCCACAGAGGAGAAAATTAGGTCCCGAGAAAGAGACATACACAAGGTCACAAAACAAAACAGTGATGGAAGTAAAGTAGAATCCAGTTTGTTCCTTCCAAAAGAAAAAATAAAAGAAGACATTCCAGGACTTCTTTCCACGAAACAGTTTCCAAAATGAAGAATTTTCAGGTTAGGACAAGTGGCAGTAGGGAAGACTTTCAAAACTCTAAATTAATGAGTCATCATTGGTACCTTTCTGCTACAAACTCTCAGAACTGACATCTCAGGACCCTACAAAAAGAAAATGAACACTGAACACATGAAGCTTCTGTCTTTATGGCCTGACACTGGGTCAGATACTTGTAGTGAATTTTTAAAATTAAGTTCAATTAGCAAATCTATGTTGAATATTTACTCTCAGCCAACTACTGTGCTAAGAGCTTTGAGGGGTATTAAAAAAAAGGCACAGCTGTCCAGTAATTTGCTGCCCAACTGGATTTAAACCGTACATATAGGGAGACAGAAACCCAAATGAATGCTAGAAGACAGAGCTTCAGCAAACACAGATCTAAAGGAGCTTAAAATAGTTTAGAAGACAGGTTGGAAATTATTGTTTCACCAGAGAAAGGAGGGAATTCTTTCTTGAGAGAGTGGTAAAAGTTGAGGTATAAACCTTACATAAATGTTAGAAATTTTAAAATGTGAACAAGTGACAAAAGACCAAACTTTTAAATGGATCTGGTAGTCTGATTCAAGAGCTGACAAATGAGGAATTTCAGAAAAACAAGTAAAAAAAAAGTTTTTCTATATTTTTCAGATTAGAAATAGAATACAAGCTATGGTTGATTTAATCAACTTTGTATTCATGGTTCTTTTTAATTCAGAATGAATTAGATACATAGAAACTTGGCTATGGTTCAGTTATTGACTGAATCACACTAAAATGAATTGGGCACTTAGGATGTGCCTTCTCTGTGCACAGTTACATTCGAATATCGAGCAGCCTTGTATTGACATCACCATATATACAAATAATGAAACTGACATTTGAGAGCATGAATCATTTGCCCACACTGGTAGAACAGGGATTGAATCCCCAGGTATTGGACTCCAAAACACTTTTTTCCACTCTTGATGCTGAAATTTATCAAGTAGTTGCTGTGTAAACTGCGTGGGATGCATATTGAAATCTGTGAGAGAGTATTATATGGACATCAGATTTCTCCAAAATCCTATATTGCTGAGGTCTGCACTCCCTACCCCATGCCCTCTATATACCAAGCCATGCTTAGTTGCTCATTCGTGTCTGACTCTTTGCAACCCCATGGACTGTAGCCCACCAGGCCCCTCTGTCCATGGGAATTCTCCAGGCAAGAATACTGGAGTGGGTTGCCATGTCCTCCTCCAGGGGATCTTCCCAACCCAGGGACTGAACCCAGGTCTCCCACACTGCAGGTGAATTCTTTACCATTTGAGCCACCAAGGAAGCCAATACACTATTTACCATGGCTTTATGCTTGTGATAACGTATGGTATAGCATATTTAATCAGAAATGTTCCATGTGCCAGAATTCACAACTGCACAACTGATTTTGTCTACTGTGGATTTCAGAGTATTCACTGTTATGACAAATAAGGCCCAGTTGACTTGAAGATACTACATAAATAGATGACTGAATTGTTGTTTAGTTTCTAAGTTGTGTCCTATTCTTTTGCAATCCCATGAACTGTTGTCCACCAGGCTCTTCTGTCCATGGGATTTCCCAGGCAAGAATACTGGAGTGAGTTGCCATTTCCTTCTCCACATAGATGATATATGATAGAAAATAAGCAGACATGATACATAAACTTGGAATTTTAAAACTTGGTTTTAAACTTGGAATTTTATGAAGACAAGTCTCTGTTAAGACTGGTAAATGTCTCCTCTGTAAAGAATTCTGTATGGAAGACCTTGATGCTGGGAAAGATTGAAGGCAAAAGAAGAAAGGGGTGGCAGAGGATGAGATTATTGGATGGTATCACCAACTCAGTGGACATGAATCTGAGAAAATTTCAGGAGATGGTGAAGGATGTGGGAGCTGGGCATGCTGCAATCTATGGGGTCACAAAGAGTAGGACATGACTGAGCAACTCAATAACACCACCACCACTATACATATATAAATACATATGTACATATAGAAATACATGTTTACACATATTTACATATTATATGTACAATAAATTCTACAAGATACACATTAATCTCCAGGTCATAAGAGTATGATCTCTTATGGAATTAATAACTAATTAGTTCCTCTCTAAGGAACTAATAACAACTCTAACCAGGGTGGCCTAGGAAACAATTTGAATTAAAACTATGTTTTTCTTCCATGACTTGGGGACCCTCTTCTATACTCTATATTATCTTGTTCTGTGCTGTTTTACATGGCCATTTTTTTGGAGTCCTTACCAAATTCTTCATTGTTTGTCTATGTTTTACTCACAGCCTTTAAGCAATAAGTCTATTGACCAGTTTTCCATGGAAGCCTTCCTGTGCTAGTTTCCTGCCTAAGCGCTAATCTTTGAGAAAGGCTGTGTCGGGTAGTAAGTCCCTGTCTAGCCTGAGTCCTTTATGTGAGTGGTTTGTTGTTGTCTCGTGTGTGTGTGTGTGTGTGTGTGTGTGTGTGTGTGTATGTGTGTGGTGTATGTGTGTGGTGTGTGTGTGTGGCAGGGGGCAGTTCTCTCTAGCCTAACCAGTATCATGTCAGTGTCTTGGCCATAAGAGAAGCATCTTAAGCACATTTTGATGGGAAGGATTACTTCCTGCTTGGAAACTAGACCAAAATAAATTTTCCATTATGCAGCATAGCATAATACTTCCTACTTAAAACCATTAAACACCACCCCAGAAGCCATAATGGAAGGGATTTGGTATTAAAGCCTATCTTACCCAGTATCAAATGGGTCACCAGAGAACTATATTTCACCTATCAACCTAATTGAAATAAGAAGGTCTTAATATTCCTGAGACTCAGTTCAGTTCAGTCGCTCAGTCATGTCTGACTCATTGCGACCCCATGAATCGCAGCACGCCAGGCCTCCCTGTCCATCACCATCTCCCGGAGTTCACTCAAACTCACGTCCATCGAGTCGGTGATGCCATACAGCCATCTCATCCTCTGTTGTCCCCTTTTCCTCCTGCCCTTAATCCCTCCCAGCATCAGAGTCTTTTCCAATGAGTCAACTCTTTGCATGAGGTGGACAAAGTATTGGAGTTTCAGCTTTAGCATCATTCCTGACACTAAGTATCACCAAATCTCCTGGATTTCTTGGGCAGCCCTGGCAGAGGAGGGAGTAGGGAGGTATTTTCCCCTTTACAATTCAACTAATTTTCTTCATTTGACAAGCTACCACATACACGCTCCACCAGTGAAAAACAATCAACACATTCACACTGCACCCAACACCTAACTGTAATGTGTTCATACAGAAATCAATGAGATAGTTCATCTTCCGGTTTCCCATTTTTAATACTGGTCTTACATCACCCAATTTAGATTCTCTGGCTCAAGGCTCAGTTTGTTGGTTTTGGCACTGAGAACCTACATGAGTAAAGGTAGGTTTTGACTTTTATATATGAAATGAATCCAAAATACAGGAAAAGGATTTTATCCTCCTCACTCATTTAGAAAACATTATTGACTGCCTTCTATGTACCAAGTATGTTAAGAACTTAAGCACTGGTAGAAAAGAGCCAGTCCTTATCTTCAAATTTCTTGCTGCTTTTTGGTTTGGTTTGGTTTTCACAGGTAGCTAGAGAAAGAGACAATATACAAAGCAACATGGGGAGAAGTGTGTAGGAGGATAAGAACCAAACACCTGACCTCACTCAGGTTAAAGGCAAGTTTATAAAGGAGGCAATGACTAGGCTGGTACATCTAAAGAGACATTAGCAGATGAAAAAACCTCATGATATCCCATTCCCCTAAGCTAGGTAAATTTGTGTTAATTTACTAATATGTTATATACTGATAACTTGCTACATTTATATATAGTATAATAATTTGCTATATTTATATATAGCATAATATATACATATATATTATGTATGCTATATAGTACAATAAATATATATTTTGTGTGCATGTCTGTCTATGTAGTTTGACAGCATTTCAGGCACTTTACTTGTCAATGGAGAAATCAGAAAGAATATGATAAGACCTCTGATCTTAAAAAATTCATTGTCTGGTAATTGCTGGTTTTCTAACATTTGAGTCTCCACGGAAAACATTTCAATTTCAAGACAAGTTTCACTTACTTCTTTTTCAGGGAATGACTTTATGTAACTTTCCCAGTCTCCTAAGTGAGAATTTCCAAGACATCTGGAGTTGCTCGGGCCAAGATACTTGTCTATCTGGTTTGATGACTCCAGCCCTGACTGAATACAGTAGGATGTCCCACTATAAAGAGGAAAGTGCAGGCTGATACACCAATGGAAAAAACCTGAATCATAGATAATCCTGTGGAATGCTGTTTGATGAAATGGTGCCAGCTGAGGTAGCAAGCAGTTTCCATTTGCTAAATAAAGAGTAAACATCCCCAAAGAGTTAGCTATGAGCATTTGGAAAGATAAGGCTTCAGTTATTTCAGGTCTTTCATCACCCAGCAAGCCTCAGGGAAATCTCTTTGGCTGAAAGTAGGGATGTTCTCCACCCAACACGTACACAGCCTCTTACTTCCTCTCCTGGTCCCTCATCTCATGAATTCCTAGATTATGTCATGAACCAGCTGCTCGAGTGTCGATTTCTAATGTAAACCATAAAAAAGAAAATTATAAAGAACAAAACGAAAACAGTCACAAAACTACTAAAATTCAAATCCAAAACTAATTCTAAAACCTATGTTTTTCATTCTGTCTTGATGCATCAATAAGTACCTGAACTTGGCTTTAGTAGTGGAAGGATTTTACAGTGAGAAACAATTTACAATGTTAAGGATTCTATGTGCTTCATTTCTGAATATGATATTTACTAATATATCTTTTGAAGAAAAAGCTCTACTGAATCATCTTGTCTTTTTCAAACAGGTACAATTTTATGCTTTGTCTTTAATTTCAAATTCTTTCTTTTGTTCCTTCTTAGTCTCAAAATGACTCAGGTTTCCAGATGGAGCTGGAGTTGAAATCAAATTTTAAATTAGGATAAAAATAGAACTTGCTATTTCCATACTATTTCCAGCCAAAAATTTCCTTAAGCAATTTTTCTTAGCAAAAAGAGAAAAAGAAGCCCTTTATACTTCAATACAAATGCACACACACACATACATAGCATACATTTACTTTTAATTTTATCCTTTGTATTAACTGAAGGATGAGAGTAATTAATAAGAGTCAGAGTATTAAATAAAAGAGAAATTTAGAGCCAATCAAATTTTGGGAAACCAAGGATGGGATAATTGAGTTTTGATGTAGAAAATAGAAGTCCCAGAAGGCTCAAAGAGAAGATAGATAGGACAGTAATTGTGGTAAAGGTGACGGATGATTTCAACAATTATTAGAATCATTCGTGAATATGCTGAAAACACAAAGACTGGTGTGCATATTCTCCTGGTAGTAACAATACGGACAGTAAGCACACCATCAGAAACAGCTGCTTTTGACTGAGCACCTTCTCTCTTTTAAGTAGAAGTTGATCCGTTCAGTTCAGTCACTCAGTCATGTCTGACTCTTTGAGACCCCATGAATCACAGCACACTAGGCCTCCCTGTCCATCACCAACTCCCAGAGTCTACCCAAACTCATGCCCATCGAGTCAGTGATGCCAACCAGCCATCTCATCCTCTGTCGTCCCCTTGTTCTCCTGCTCTCAGTCTTTCCCAGCATCAGGGTCTTTTCCAATGAGTCAGCTCTTCATATGAGGTGGCCAAAGTATTGGAGTTTCAGCCTCAACATCAGTCCTTCCAATGAACACCCAGGACTGATCTCCTTTAGGATGGACTGGATGGATCATCTTGCAGTCCAAGGGACTCTCAAGAGTCTTCTCCAACACCACAGTTCAAAACCATCAATTCTTCAGCACTCAGCTTTCTTCACAGTCCAACTCTCACATCCATACATGACCACAGGAAAAACCATAGCCTTGACTAGATGGACCTTTGTTGGCAAAATAATATCTCTGTTTTTCAGTATGCTACCTAGGTTGGTCATAACTTTCTTTCCAAGCAGTAAGCATCTTTTAATTCCTGGCTGCAATCACCATCTGCAGTGATTTTGGAGCCCCCAAAAATAGTCTGACACTGTTTCCACTGTTTCCCAACTATTTCCCATGAAGTGATGGGACCGGATGCCATGATCTTCGTTTTCTGAATGTTGAGCTTTAAGCCAACTTGTTCACTCTCCTCTTTCACTTTCATCAAGAGGATTTTAGTTCCTCTTCACTTCCTGCCATAAGGGTGGCATCATCTGCATATCTGAGGTGATTGATATTTCTCCCAGCAATCTTGATTCCAGCTTGTGCTTCTTCCAGCCCAGCGTTTCTCATGATGTACTCTGCATAGAAGTTAAATAAGCAGGGTGACCATACACAGCCTTGATGTACTCCTTTTCCTATTTGGAACCAGTCTGTTGTTCCATGTCCAGTTCTAACTGTTGCTTCCTGACCTGCATACAGGTTTCTCAGGAGACAGGTCAGATGGTCTGGTATTCCCATCTCTTTCAGAATTTTCCAGTTTATTGTGATCCACACAGTCAAAGACTTTGGCAGAGTCAAAAAAGCAGAAATAGATGTTTTTCTGGAACTCTCTTACTTTTCCCATGATCTAGCAGATGTTGGCAATCTGATCTCTGGTTCCTCTCCCTTTTCTAAAACCAGCTTGAACATCAGGGAGTTCATGGTTCATGTATTGCTGAAGCCTGGCTTGGAGAATTTTGAGCATTACTTTACTAGCGTGTGAGATGAGTGCAATTGTGGGGTAGTTTGAGCATTCTTTGGCATTGCCTTTCTTTGGGATTGGAATGTAAACAGACCTTTTCCAGTCCTGTGGCCACTGCTGAA
>SJYG01000487.1:2021067-2136386 GCA_006410535.1 Litocranius walleri | reverse complement strand
TAGGTTGACCATAACTTTTCTTCCAAGGAGTAAGCGTCTTTTAATTTCATGGCTGCAGTCACCATCTGCAGTGATTTTGGAGCCCCCACAAAGTAAAGTCTGACACGGTTTCCACTGTTTCCCCATCTATTTGCCATGAAGTGATGGGACCAGATGCCATGATCTTAGTTTTATGAATGTTGCACTTTAAGCCAACTTTTTCACTCTCCTCTTTCACTTTCATCAAGAGGCTTTTTAGTTCCTCTTCACTTTCTGCCATAACGATGGTGTCATCTGCATATCTGAGGTTATTGATATTTCTCCCGGCTATCTTGATTCCAGCCTGTGTTTCTTCCAGTCCAGTGTTTCTCATGATGTACTCTGCAGAGAAGTTACATAATCAGGGTGACAATATACAGCCTTGATGTACTCCTTTTCCTATTTGGAACCAGTCTGTTGTTCCATGTCCAGTTCTAACTGTTGCTTCCTGACCTGCATAGATTTCTCAAGAGGCAGATCAGCTGGTCTGGTATTCCCATCTCTCTCAGAATTTTCCACAGTTTATTGTGATCCACAAAGTCAAAGGCTTTGGCATAGCCAATAAAGCAGAAATAGATGTTTTTCTGGAACTCTTTTGCTTTTTCGATGATCCAGTAGATGTTGGCAATTTGATCTCTGGTTCCTCTGCCTTTTCTAAAACCAGCTTGAACATCAGGGAGTTCACAGTTCACGTATTGCTGAAGCCTGGCTTGGAGAATTTTGAGCATTACTTTACTAGCATGTGAGATGAGTGCTATTTTCTTGGTTAGTCTAGTTAAAGTTTTGTCAATTTTATCTTTTCAAAGAACCAGCTCATTTTTTTAATATAAATTCATTTATTTTAATTGGAAGTTAATTACTTTACAATATTGTACTGGTGTTGCCATACATCAACATGAATCCACCACAGGTATACACATGTTCCCCATCCTGAACTCCCCTCCCTCCTCCCTCCCTGTACCATCCCTCTGGGTCGTTCCCGTGCACGAGCAATCCCACTGCTAAGTATACACACTGAGGAAACCAGCTCAGTTTTCTTTAAAAAAAAAAATTTAATATTGTTTTCCTCACCATTATTATATTTATCTCTGATTCAATCTTTGTTTCCTTTCTTCTTCTAATTTTGGATTCAGTTTCTTCTGCCTTTTCAAATACCTAGTCATAATTTTTCTTTTATTTTACTAAGAGTAGCAATCGAATTAGCATGGTGCTGGCATAATAAGAGAAATGTTAAGACCAGTATACCACAGTGGAGAGCCTGAAAGTAAACCCATGCATACATGATCACTGAATATTTGACAAACCAGCCAAGAATGCTCAGTGGAGAAAAGACTGTCTCTTTAATAAATGGTCCTGTGAAAACTGCATATTCACACTTAGAAAGATGAAACTAGACTTTACTTATACCTCTCACAGTTCTACTGTCTTAGCAATTTCTATTATGCAAAATGATATTTTAAACTATATTAATCATGCTGTTTATGAGATCATCAACCTTATTATCTTGTATATAAAATTCTGGACTCTCTTGCCAACCACTCCTCAGTCCCCATGCCCAGCACCTTACAATAGCCATTCTACTTTTCTTCTATATATTTATTTTTTATATTAAACACAAATGATACCATATAATTTTTATCTTTCTCTAACTTACTTCACTTAGCATAATGCTTTCAAGGTCCATCCATATTGTTGCAAATGACACAGTTTCCTTCTATTTAAAGTTAAATTCCCTTGTCTATTTCTACCACATTTTGTCTATTTATTTGTCAACAGTTTGTCTCCATACTATGACTATTGTGAATGAATGTAGGCATGCAGATAATGTTTTTCACTCCCTCTGAATATATCCTAGAAGTGGGATTGCTGGATTATATTGTAGTTCTATTTTAATTTCTTGAGGAACTTCCATACAGTTTTGCATGATGGCTGTACTAGTTTACTATCCCACCAACAGCACTAAAGTATTTCTTTTTCTACACATCTTCTCCAGTATTTATTAGCTCTTGTCTTTTCAATAAAATACATTCTCATGGTGTGAAGCCATATCCCAGCATAGTTTTGATATACATTTACCTGAGTAGTCATGGTAATTGACCACCTTTTCATGTATTTGTTGGACAACTGTATACCTTTGTCCTTTGGAAAAATGAAAAAATGTTCAAAGGAAAAATGTCCTGTGTCCCTCTTTTTCTTCCAGTATTATTTAGATATAATTGACATGTAGCACTGTATAAACTGGGGCTTCCCTGGTCGCTCAGGCAGTAAAGAATTTGCCTGCAATGCAGGAGACCCAGGTTCAATCCCTGGGCAGAGGTGACACTCTGGAGAAGGAGATGACAACCCATTCCAGTATTCTTGCCTGGAAAATCACATGGATAGAGGAGCTTGGCAGGCTACAGTCCATAGGGTCACAAAGAGTTGGACATGACTGAGTGACTAACACTTTAACACTGTATATATAAGGTAGTAGTCAGCTTGCTTGGTAAGAAGCTACTCCTCAAATCACAATGGCTTACAATAATGAAAGTGTATTTTTATCATATTAGACACATCCTGTAAGGTGTCTATGGCTCTGACCCGACTGTGCTAGGCTGCATGTATATCTTCATTCTGGGAGTCATGCCAATGGACCAGCTCCTATGTGGGAGGTGCTCTTTCTTGTGATAGAGAGGGACAGTAATAGAAAGAGTGAACTTTCCCAAAGCTTCTTTGAGCTTCTCCTTTGGCACTGAGCACCTCATGTCTGCCTTCATTCTATCCACCTAAGTATGTGACATGTCCAAGTTTAAAGCCAGTCAGTGGGGACATGCACTCCTTCCACCTGAGGCACATTCCAGACTCAAACCAATGGATCAGGATGTGCAGACCTCCTGAGAGTATGAAGTAAGAGTAAACCAATACTTGTGAAGAATTTAAAAAGTCCACTTGGGGAAGAAACAACCACACAAATAGTCTATACTTCTATTAGCCACAAATCTTTGTCAATTACATGCTATAGACTTGCAACAAAGGAAGATAAGAAGAGTTGGAGAAAGGTATGATTTAAGAAGCAGCGGTTTTACACACGTACTTAGTAAGGCATTTGCTGCTGTTTAGTCTCTAAATCCTGTCCAACAGTTTGTGATCACATGGACTGTAGCCCACCAGTCTCCTCTCTCCATGGGACTTCCCAGGTAAGAATACTGTAGTGGGTTGCCATTTCCTACTGCTGGGGATCTTCCCAACCCAGGGATAGAACCTGCGCCTTCTGCATTGCAGGTGGATTCTTTACTGCTGAGACACCAGGGAAGCCCTAGTAGATGATAGAAACATGGTAAAAATCGATTGAGAGAGTGAAAATTCTTCCTGAGGCTATATAGAGCCAACACAAGGGTGTCACAGTTTATATCTTGTGTAGAACAATGTCCTGTGTAGAACAAGTGATGTGATGTGTCCTCACAATCACTCTGCCTCCTGCGTGGGGCCCTCGGAGAAGATATGCCTTCAAGATCACATCTCACTGTCTCCCAAGAGCAGTCATCCTGGACTCATTTCTAATCAGTAAATCCTCTAGAGTCCAAATGATCTTAGTAATTTGGGAACTTGGACAAAATCATAACAGGTGCTATGGATTGAGCATCTGTTTGTGCCACGTAATTTCCTGTGACTCTAAAATATCATCAGCTTCTCACACCAGCTCCTTAGGAGGGAATTCCCCAGTTTATAGATAAGGAAATAAAGGTTAAAGTTTATTTCCTGCCAAGAGGGAAATACTCAAGAAGCACATGTAAACTTAGGTATGCAGATATTAAATGACCAGATCCAACATCTGACCGCCTTTCATCAGACCTGAAGTGGGAAGGAAGAACCCTAATGGAGAAAACCTAAAATACCTACACCTAACTGTAACACTGGTCTACAGGCTTGAAACTCACAAGAGTGGTCCACAGAACAGGACCTGACCTGCAACATCAACAACATCTGGGAGCTTGTTAGAAATTCTGAATCTCTAGAACACTTTAGTCTTGCCAAATCAGAGTCTGTATTTGAAAATATTCCCTAATTATTCACATACACATTGATGTTGGGAGAAGTGCTTATTTAGTGAACAGTGTTCCTCAACTTCACCACTGTTGACTGTGATAGATAATTCCTTGTGTTTGGGGATGTCCTGTGCATTTTAGTTTTGTTAAACTGTATCCCTTGCCTCAGCACACTTTCTTTCAGTTGCACTTCCCCAGATATGACAATCAAATATTTCTTCAGATATTTCCAAGTGTCCTCTTGGAGCCAAAAATCATCTCTGATTGAGAACCACTGGCCCAGAGCAAAAGGACTAGGAAATATTCTGTGTTGTAATCAAAGCACATGGCTTACTCAGTTCATAACTTTGAGCCAATCACCTCACAATTCTGAAAATTTAGAAGAAGATTCAAATTTGTATAGTCGTCATAGGACGACCTGTTGTAAAATTTAAATGAAACAATACATATATGATTCTAAGCTCTGCCTACAGTGTGTCAAAAAAATCTAAGTGTATCTCTTATAATTACCAAATATTTTATAAGTAAAGGATGAAAAAACAGTTTAACACTTCTATTAAAAATATAAAATTCCTAATTGATGTGAGGAAAGCATTATGAATCCAAAGGTTATTTTACCTATGATTTTATAGCAAAGGGACACACTTCTCTCCCTTATTGAAGAAATAATACTAATTTTCTGGATATATCAAGAGCTGCCTTCTCATCACAAACCAATACCTTCAAGACCCAAGATACCGAGTCAAGACAGGTTCCTCAGGCTTAGACTTGGAGGAAACTATGAGTGAACTTTGTAAAAGCATTTTAGTATCAGACCTCTGGAAGCCAGGAGAGAATCTGGAGTAGTAATAAGAACTGAATACATTTGACTTCTAACCTGGTCACTTGGGATCAGCAAACCAGTGGGGGGAAAAAAATCCATTCTGTCCAGACAAGTTCCCTGGAGGAAATGATGTGATCAAGGTTGGAGTAACAAGGGAAAATGTGCTAAGCACGTATAACGAGCAGGTACAGAAACTATAAGGAGCTATGACCACCACCGCGGCTGCAATGTCTGAGCAGTTCCACCTTGAGCGGGGGTGGGCATGGTTTTTGCATCTGCACTCCCAAGTCCTGTTCTGCTCCACTCCTTCCTGCTCTCTTGTTCGAAGAGGGCTCCATCATTAACCATCCAGGGAGGAATTTGGATTTCCACATAAAGACCTTCTTCTCAGCTGTCCCAGCCAGGTGAGTAAAAGACTCCAGTGGGCATTGCAGGAGGAAGTTAGAGATAGTGAAACCTATGAACATTTACCTGAGGTCATTTGAAAAGACAAACAGCTGGCCTGGAGCATAGAAGTCTCTGTGATTGTTTGTTTGATTGACTAATTTATAATAAATTTATTTAATATATTAAAAAGATAAATGTCTATCAGATTCAACAAGTCGAGGATTGTTGTTGACAGTTATGGGATGGGAATAAAAATCTAGTTGGGTGAGACTCAAGAAGAAATGGGGGTGGGGGGGCAGGTGGTTGTTCACTTGCTCAGTAGTGTCCAACTCTTTGCAACCCCAGCACGCCAGGCTTCCTTGTCCTTCACGATCTCCTGGAGTTTACACAAACTCATGTCCACTGAATCAGTAATGCCATCTCAGCCATCTCATCCTCTATCATCCCCCCCTTTCCTCCTGCCTTCAATCCTTCCCAGAAGTTTTGCTGTTTAAGACAGTAGGAAAATAAACTGTTAGATTAGGAATGGTTTGCAGTGAAATGAGAACATTTCATTTATTGTTTTAATTTTTAAGATGGGGTGTATTTGAGCAACTTCTGTATTCATTAGGGTCCCAGGTGGCATAGTGGTAAAGGATCCACCTGCCAATGGGGGAGACACGAGACAGGTTTGATTCCTGGGTCAGGAAGATTCCCCTGCAGAATCTTCCCTTGGAAATTTCACTTTGGTATTCTTGCCTGGGAAATCCCATGGATAGAGGAGACTGATGGCTTCAGTCCATTGGGTCACAAAGAGTCAGACGTGACTGAGCATGCACTGAGAACACACAGATCAATGGAGTAGTTATTACCCTGTAGCCACAGTTCTTGAGATACACATTTCACAGAAGCTCTACTCACCCTGCATATTCACTTGATAAAGAAATTGCATTTAATATATAAACAGGCATATGTTAAAGGGATTAACTTTTCAATTAGTTCACTAGCTGAGAGACTGAACATAGTTTTAGGTTTATTAGCCTTTTACTTTCTCTACTGCTAATTGTCTGTGTGAGCTTTTTATTTTATATACTGGTGTCTGAGTGATTTTATTCCCTTTTTTTTTTTTTGGCTGTATTATTTCCTTCATAAATCATTTCATCACCAACTCAGAAAAGGCCAAGAACAGCACTTCAACATGTGGAAGAAGGAGAGAATTAGACATATTTTTAATACTTTGAAAAGTTTTACTGCTGAAAATAGGGATACATGTAGTGTTTCTCTCCCCACCCTTCCCCTTCCCTGCAGAGGTGTGTTAGGTGTCTTTCTGTGGCACCATTTCACCCAAAACTGGTCTAAGCTACAACCAGTTCCCTTACCACAGATTTCCTATTCCTCTCTTCCTTTATTCTTGTTGGTTTTTTTTTTTTTGCACTTTCAAACAAAAAAATTATGATTTTTAAAAGAAGTTTACTATTTACTGTTTAAATATTATATATATACTTGTTACATATATAGTTTCTATATATAATTGCTCAAATATACCCCACCTTATAGCATATGTATAAATATATATATGCTTTCCAGGTGGTTCAGTGTGTAAAGAAACCACCTGCAATGGAGAAGATGCAGGCAGGCACGAGTTTGATCCCCAGGTTGGGACAATCCCCTGGAGGTGGGCATGGCCACCCACTCCAGTATTCTTGCCTGGGAAATCTCATGGTGAGAGGAGCCTGGTGGGCTACAGTCCACAGGGTTGCAAAGAGTCAGACATGACTGAAGTGACTGAGCATGTAGGCACGCACACACATGTATGTATGTATGACATATTTGTTGGAGTGTATGAGAGTTTATAAATTGTGAGTTGTCCAGTCTATCAGTTGGTCATATTTTATCCTCTTACCCATTGCTTTTTTTAATATAAATTTATTTATTTTAATTGGAAGTTAATTATTTTACAATATTGTATTGGTTTTGCCATACATCAACATGAATCCGCCACAGGTATACACGTGTTCCCGATCCTGAAACCCCCTCCCTCCTCCCTCCCCGTACCATCCCTCTGGGTCGAATCAGTGCACCAGTCCCAAGGACCCACCCATTGCTTTTTTTTTCTTTTTTTTTTTTTTTTGGCAATGAGGATTCATTTTATTTATTTATTTATCTTTTACTTTACAATATTGTATTGGTTTTGCCATACATCAATATGAATCTGCAACGGGTGTACACGCACTCCCAATCCTGAACCCCTCTCCCACTTCCCTCCCCATACCATCCCTCTGGATCATCCCAGTGCACCAGCCCCAAACATCCTGTATCATGCATCAAACCTGGACTGGCAATTCGTTTCTTATATGATATTATACATGTTTCAATGCCATTCTCCCAAATCATCCCACCCTCTTCCTCTCCCACAGAGTCCAAAAGACTGTTCTATACATCTGTGTCTCTTTTGCTGTCTCGCATACAGGGTTATCGTTACCATCTTTCTAAATTCCATATATATGCGTTAATATACTTTATTGGTGTTTTTCTTTCTGGCTTACTTCACTCTGTGTAATGCTTTTTAAACATAGTAGTCATCCTTTGCTGCCATCTTGTGGAACACATGTGTTTGTATTCAACTTAAGATTGCTTGCATCTTTTTAGGATGCTTGGGGCTGGTGCACTGGGATGACCCAGAGGGATGGTATGGGGAGGGAGGTGGCGGGGGTTGGTTCAGGATGGGGAGCATGTGTATGTATACCTGTGGCGGATTCATGTTGATGTATGGCAAAACCAATACAGTATTGTAAAGTAATTAGCCTCCAATTAAAATAAATGTAAATAAAAATAAAAGCTCAAAAAAAATACTGCTGCTGAACTACTGTTGGTGGCGGGGGGCAAGGGGTGGGGATGTTCAGGATTGGGAACACGAGTGCACCTGTGGTGGATTTATGTTGATGTATGACAAAACCAACACAATATTATAAAGTAAAAAATAATAATAATAAAAGAAAAAAGAAAAAGCATGCTTGAATCCATTTATGTTTATAAATTTGGAATCTGTAGTGTTAAATACTGCTTCCTTCACTGTTTTTTAAAAATTATATTTCCAATCTTTTACATAAGATTGCACCCATTTCATTTATATTTAAACTTGTGTTAACTTGAGTGTTGTTATTTTGTATATTTTCTTTCAGATTCATCTTACTCTTTTATTAATATTTAACATTGTTTAGTAAAATTGTTTTGAATCAGCTATATTTAATCTGCTTTTATTTCCCCTGATATTCTTTGTTTTATAAAATTTATTTCTACATAAATGCACACCTTTCTGAAATCTCAAGAGTGAACAGTGAACAAATCAGGTGAGGTCTGTCTGTTAGGGTCTCACACTCTGATGGAGAAAGATTACAATAAAATAAATGCATATGTGACAAAAAGTCCTCAGGCATAAACCAAATGAAGAAAGGGGAAGATTTTTGTTCCATGTGGAAGGTTTTATAGCATATTTTGTGGGGGAGGACTTTACCTTTGGGATAGGAATCAGAAACAAAAATAGAATGTGACCAATGGGTTTGTCAAAAAGAGATCAGAATACAAAGCCCAAGAATAATAAAGAAAGATGCAACAGGAAAAGAGAGAGAGAGAGAGAAGGGCCAGCTTCATCCACTATTGGACCATGTTAAAAATGGTGGTGTTTCAGTCCCTAAGTCGTATCTGACTTTTGTGACTTCATGGACTTTAGCCCATCAGACTCTGTCCATAGGATTTCCCAGGCAAGAATATTGGAGCGGGGTGCTATTTTCTTCTCCAAGGGATCTTCCTGACTCAAGGATAAAATCTGGGTCTTCTGAATTGCAGGAGGATGCTTTAACTAACTGAGCCTCCTAGAAAGCTCATAATTTTAAAAAGTAATAAATGCACTCAAACACGGAAAAGACAGGAATAACTAATCCCCACACCTAAGGGGAATGAGATGGATACTGAAATAAGACAGTGGAGGAATAAAGATGCAATGAGCGTGTGGTTCCTTGGGTCTGAGGTCACTTTAGCACATGCACTGCTTCATGTTCTCTCTGCAAACTGATTCTTCTGTTGAGCTCTTTATTTTTATTGTTTATCTCTTAGCAGGAACTAGACTTCTTTCAAAACTATTCTTGTGTTTACTGCAATGGATAAGAAATGTTTTTGACTGAGTCCTAGAGTAAAACAGGTGGCCCAAGTGGTAAAGAACGCACCTGCCAATGCAGGAGATGTAAGAGGTATGGGTTCAATCCCTGGGTCAGGAAGATCCCCTGCTGGAGGGCATGGCTACCCACTCCCATATTCTTGCTTGGAAAATCCCATGTACAGAGGAGAGTTTCAGGCTACAATCCAAAGGATTGCAGAGTCAGACATGACTGAAGCGACTTCACACCCTCGCAGGCAGAGTAAGACAGGCAATTTACATATGTTCTAGTATGTGTGCACTGACAAGGTATAAATACACGTGTATGCACTTATGCATACACACACAAACACGCAAGGAAGCTAAACAAAGAAAACCAAAACCACTTACTACATGTGACACATCTGAAACTTTGTTTCGTGTTTTGCTGAACTCTATTTTGGTCTTTCAAACTGCATAGACTGCAGCTGTAACAGGTCTGAACCTCGAATGGAATACAAAAAACATTCCTCCCGCATGTCTTCCAAATCTGTTACTGTTTCCCAGCTTCATTTTGTTATCTAATCATAGACAATTTCTGTGAGAACACATTCTTTCATTCTTCTATGCAATATATATTTATTCAGCTACTATTTTCAACTAAACTAAGCATGGGGTGTTAAGGATTATGTATGACATTGATACATGCTTTATGACATTCACAGTCTAGTAGAGAATATAAGACATGGAATTAAAATTACACACTGATTACCTTATTGTGTAAATTATTGTAAGAGAGTATCTTTTTGTGGAAATGTTTTAAAAAAGAAGATTTATATAGATGATATCAGTTCAGTTCAGTTCAGTTCAGTTCAGTGGCTCAGTCGTGTCTGACTCTTTGTGACCCCATGCACTGCAGCATGCCAGGCTTCCCTGTCCATCACCAACTCCTGGAGTTTACTCGAACTCATATCCATTGAGTCAGTGATGCCAATCAACCATCTCATCCTCTGTCGATCCTTCTCCTCGTGCCTTCTATCTTTCTCAGCATCAGCGTCTTTTCCAATGAGTCAGTTCTTTGCATCAGGTGGCCAAATTATTGGAGTTTCAACTTCAACATCAGTCCTTCCAATGAACACTCAGGACTAATTCCTTTAGGATTGACTGGTTGGATCTCCTTTAGTCCAAGGGACTCTCAAGAGTCTTATCCAACATCACAGTTCTAAAGTGTCAATTTTTGGTGCTCAGCTTTCTTTATAGTCTGACTTTCACATCCATACATGACCACTGGAAACACCATAGCTTTGACTAGTGGGACTTTTACTGGCAAAGTACTATCTCTGCTTTTTAATATGCTGTCTAGGTTGGTCATAGCTTTTCTTCCAAGGAGTAAGCATCTTTTAATTTCATGGTTGAAGTCACAATCTGCAGTGATTTTGGAGCCCCCCAAAATAAATTCTATCACTGTTTCCATTGTTTCCTCATCTATTTGGGATGAAGTGATGGGACTGGGTGCCATGATCTTAGTTATAAGCCAACATTTTCACTAAGGACAGAGCTTCATGACATTGTACAGGAGACAGGGATCAAGACCATCCCCATGGAAAAGAAATGCAAAAAAGCAAAATGATTGTCTGAGAAGGCCTTACAAATAGATGTGAAAAGGAAAGAAGCAAAAAGCAAAGGAGAAAAAAGGTATTCCCATTTGAGTGCAGAGTTCCAAAGAATAGCAAGGAGAGATAAGAAAGCCTTCCTCAGTGATCAATGCAAAGAAATAGAGGAAAACAATAGAATGGGAAAGACTAGGGATCTCTTCAAGAAAATTAGAGATGCCAAGGAAACTTTTCATGCAAAGATGGGCACAATAAAGGACAGAAATGGTATGAACCTAACAGAGCAGAAGATATTAAGAAGAGGTGGCAAGAATACAAAGAAGAACTGTACAAAAAAGATCTTCATGATCAAGATAATCACGATGATGTGATCACTCACCTAGAGTCAGTCATCCTGGAATGTGAAGTCAAGTGGGCCTTAGAAAGCATCACTACTAACAAAGCTAATGGAGGTGATGAAATTCCAGTTGAGCTGTTTCAAATCTTGAAAGATGATGCTGTGGAAGTGCTGCACTCAATATGCCAGCTAATTTGGAAAAGTCAACAGTGGCCGCAGGACTGGAAAAGGTCAATTTTCATTCCAATCCCAAAGAAAGGCAATGCCAAAGAATGCTCAAACTACCACACAATTGCACTCATCTTACACGCTAGTAAAATAATGCTCAAATTCTCCAAGCCAGGCTTCAGCAATACGTGAACTGTGAGCTTCCAGATGTTCAAGCTGGTTTTAGAAAAGGTAAAGGAACCAGAGATCAAATTGCCAACATCTGCTGGATCATGGAAAAAGCAAGAGAGTTCCAGAAAAACATCTATTTCTGCTTTATTGACTATGTAAAAGCCTTTGACTATGTGGATCACAATAAACTGTGGAAAATTCTTAAAGAGATGGGAATACCACACCACCTGACCTGCCTCTTGAGAAACCGATATGCAAGTCAGGAAGCAACAGTTAGAACTGGACACAGAACAACAGACTGGTTCCAAATAGGAAAAGGAGTACGTCAAGGCTGTATATTGTCACCCTGCCTATTTACTTTCTATGCAGAGTACATCATGAGAAACGCTGGGCTGGAGGAAGTACAGGCTGGAATCAAGATTGCCAGGAGAAATATCAATAACTTCAGATATGCAGATGACACCACCCTTATGGCAGAAAGTGAAGAGGAGCTAAAAAGCCTCTTGATGAAAGTGAAAGAGGAGAGTGAAAAAGTTGGCTTAAAGGGCAACATTCAGAAAACTAAGATCATGGCATCTGATCCCATCACTTCATGGCAAATAGATGGGGAAACAGTGGAAACAGTGTCAGACTTAACTTTGAGGGGACTCCAAAATCACTGCAGATGGTGATTGCAGCCATGAACTTAAAAGACACTTACTCCTTGAAAGGAAAGTTATGACCAACCTAGATAGCATATTCAAAAGCAGAGACATTAATTTGCTGACTAAGGTCCATCTAGTCAAGGCTATGGCTTTTCCTGTGGTCATGTATGGATGTGAGAGTTGGACTGTGAAGAAAACTGAGCACCGAAGAATTGATGCTTTTGACTGTGGTGTTGGAGAGGACTCTTGAGAGTCCCTTGGACTGCAAGGAGATCCAACCAGTCCATTCTAAACGAGACCAGTCCTGGGTGTTCATTGGAAGGACTGATGCTGAGGCTGAAACTCCAATACTTTGGCCACCTCGTTGAAGAGTTGACTCATTGGAAAAGACCCTCATGCTGGGAGGGACTGGGGGCAGGAGGAGAAGGGGACGACAGAGAATGAGATGGCTGGATGTTATCATCTACTCGATGGACATGAGTTTCAGTGAACTCCTGGAGTTGGTGATGGACAGGGAGGGCTAGCGTGCTGCAATTCATGGGATTGTGAAGAGTCAGACACGACTGAGCAACTGAACTGAAGTGTTTCACTCTCCTGTTTCACTTTCATCAAAAGGCTCTTTAGTTCTTCTTTGCTTTCTGCCATAAGAGTGGTGTCATCTGCATATCTGAGGTTATTGTTATTTCTCCCAGCAATCTTAATTCCAGCTCATGCTTTATCCAAACCAGCATTTCTCATGATGTACTCTGCATATAAGTTAAATAAGCAGGGTGACAATATACAACGTTGAAGTGCTCCTTGGAACCAGTCTGTTGTTCTATGTCCAGTTCTAATTGTTGCTTCCTGACATGCATATAGGTTTCTCAAGAGGCAGGTCAGGTGGTCTGCTATTCCCATCTCTTGAAGAATTTTCCACAGTTTATTGTAATCCACACAGTCAAAGGCTTTGGTGTAGTCAATAAAGCAGAAGTAGATGTTTTTCTGGAACTCTCTTGCTTTTTTGATGATCCAGCAGATGTTGGCAATTTTATCTCTGTCTCCTCTGGCTTTTCTAAATCAAGTTTGAACATCTGGAAGTTCATGTTCATGTACTATTGAAGCCTGGCTTGGAGAATTGTGAGCATTCCTTTGTTAGTGTGTGAGATGAGTACAATTGTGTGGTAGTTTGAGCATTCTTTGCACTGCCTTTCTTTGGGACTGGAATGAAAACTGACCTTTTCCAGTCCCATGGCTACTGCTGACTTTTCCAAGTTAGCTGGCAAATTGAGTGCAGCACTTTCACAACATCATCCTGTAGGACGTAGAATGGCTCAACTGGAAATCCATCACCTCCACTATTTGTTCATGGTGATGCTTCCTAAAGCCCACTTGACTTCACATTCCAGGATGACTGACTCTAGGTTAGTGATCACACCATTGTGGTTATCTTGGTCATGAAGATCTTTTTTGTACAATTCTTCTGTGTATTCTTGCTACCTCTTCTTAATATCTTCTGCCTCTGTTAGGTTCATACCATTTCTGTCCTTTATTGTGCTCATCTTTGCATGAAAAGTTTCCTTGGCATCCCTAATTTTCTTGAAGAGATCCCTAGTCTTTCCCATTCTATTGTTTTCCTCTATTTCTTTGCATTGATCACTGAAGAAGGCTTTCTTATCCCTCCTTGCTATTCTTTGGAACTCTGCACTCAAATGGGTATATCTTTCCTTTTCTCCTTTGCCTTTTACTTCTCTTGTTTTCCTAGCTGTTTGTAAGTCCTCCTCAGACAAACATTTTGCCTTTTGTCATTTGTTTTTCTTGGGGACGGTCTTGATCACTGCCTCTTGTACAATGTCAAGAACCTTCATCCATAGTTCTTCAGGCACTCTATCAGATCTAATCCCTTGAATCTATTTGTCACTTCCACTCTATAATTGTAAGAGGCTTAAGTCATACATGAATGGTTAGTGGTTTTCCCTACTTTCTTCAATTTAAATCTGAACTTGGAAATAGGGAGTTCATGATCTGAGCTACAGTCAGCTCCCGGTCTTGTTTTTGCTGACTGTATAGAGCTTCTCCATCTTTGGCTGCAAAGAATATAATCAATCTGATTTCTGTGTTGACCATCTGGTGATGTCCATGTGTAGAGTCTTGTGTTGTTGGAAGAGGGTGTTTGCTATTACCAGTGCATTCTCTTGGCAAAACTCTATTAGCTTCATTCTGTACTCCAATGCCAAATTTGCCTGTTACTCTGGGTATTTTTTGACTTCCTACTTCTGCATTCCAGTCCCCTAGAGTGTTTTAAAAGGACATCTTTTGAGGGTGTTAGTTCTAGAAGGTCTTGTAGGTCTTAATAGAACCATTCATCTTCAGCTTCTACAACATTACTGATTGAGGTATAAACTTGGATTACTGTGATATTGAATGGTTTGGCTTGGAAATGAGCAGAGATCATTCTGTCATTTTTGAGACTGCACCCAAGTACATTTAGGACTCTTTTGTTGACTATGATGGCTACTCCATTTCTTCTAAGGAATTCTTTCCTACAGTAAAATATATAATGGTCCTCTGAGTTAAATTCACCCATTCCATATGCAGCCTAAAAAACAAGATAAAGTCTTTTTTTTAATCAGAGGAAAATTGGTTTACAATGCTGTGTTGGTTTCTGCCAGATGACATCGCAAATCAACCATAATTATATAAGATGGGCTTCCCTGATAGCAGTTGGTAAAGAATCTGCCTGCTATGCAGGAGACCCCAGGTCGATTCCTGGGTTGGGAAGATCCACTGGAGAAGGGATAGGCTACCCACTCCAGTATTCTTGGGCTTCCCTTGTGGCTCAGCTGGTAAAGAATCTGCCTGCAATGCAGGAGACCTGGGTTTGATCCCTGGGTTGGAAAGATCTGGAGAAGGGAAAGTCTACCCACTCCAGTATTCTGGTATAGAGTTCCATGGACTGTATAGTCCGTGGGGTCCAGTGGGTCAGACACAACTGAGTAACTTTCACTTTCACTTTTATATACGTGTGTGTGTGTGTGTGTGTGTGTGTGTGTGTGTGTGTGTATCACCTCCCTCTTGATCCACCCTCTCCTACCCCTATCCCACTCCCACAGAAAGCCAGGCTGAATACAAAATTGTCATATTTAAATAGAGCCCTGTTTTATGTGTCCAGGGTATTTAGGTACTATTGAAGCTGAAGCTCCAATCCTTTGGCTATCTGATGCAAAGAGCTGACTCTGCAAAAATAGTACTGGACTTTCGGTACTATCACTACACTTAGGGAAGAAAGATAAGCTAATGTTGACAGCTTGGCTTGTGACATTTTCCTAATTGTGTGCCTGAGATTGAGAATAGCCTGGTCATTGCAAGGAGTCCTCTTGGTACCTCCAAATTTTCTAATACTATATCTCATCACTTTACCTCATGGACTTTCCCGTGGATACCAAAGCTTCTTTTCAAACTTGATTTTCTGAAACAAATACCTTTTCAGGTCCTTTCATCTTGGGGTTATCTCTGTCCACTACACACATTTCCTTCAGATAACCTCACATCTCTGGCCTTCACTTCCATGAGGTCTCTGTTCAGATGTTTGGCAGACTATCTGAACACTCCATAAAACATTGCTGTTGGTGGTTTTGTTCACTCAGACATGTCCAACTCTTTGTAACCTCATGGACTGCAGCACACCAGGCTTCCCTGTACTTCACCATTTCCTGAAGTTTGCTTGAACTCATGTCCATTGAGTCGGGTGATGCCATCCAACCATCTCATCCTCTGTGGCCCTCTCCTCCTCCTGCCCTCAGTCTTTCCCAACATCAGGATTTTTTGCAGAATCAGCTCTTTGCATCAGATAGCCAAAGGATTGGAGCTTCAGCTTCAGGATCAGTCCTTCCAATGAATATTCAGAGATGACTTCCTTTAGGATTGACTGGTTTGATCTTGCAGTCCAAAGGACTCTCAAGAGTCTTCTCCAACACCACAGTTTAAAAACATCAATTCTTTGGCCTTCAGCCTTCTTTATAGTCAAATTCTCACATCTGTACATTACTACTGGAGAAACCATCGTTTTGACTATAAGGAAACTTTGTCAGCAAAGTGATGTCTCTGCTTTTTAATATGCTATCTAAATTTGTCATAGCTTTTCTTCCAAGGAGCAAGCATCCTTTAATTCCGTGGTGCAGTCACCATCCACAGTGATTTTGGAGCACAAGAGAATAAAGCATAATACCCCCATTAACTTTCTTCTTCACACTAGATCTCTTTCTTCATAGCAACTATTTCTCAGTACAGTATGCTCTTCATCTAGAAGTAGGTCAGTCCTCAATTTATATTCCCCAAAAACATGGCAGAATTTCTCATCTAAACTCTCCAATACATGACCATTTGGGGAGAAGGCTAGATATGGGCCAGAAGTTGGTACTCAGAGATGGCACAGGGGATCTCTTGAAGGAGAAATTTTCATACAAATATTATGGATTTTAATATTTGAATGCAAAATTATAGAATTTCAACGTTGTTTAAATGCCAATTTCAGATAAAACTAGTCATGTCACTTGTTTTTGTTTGTTTCCAAGCAGTCACTTCTACTACATGGAATTGGGGAATGATACAGAAATTTCAGAGTTTCTTCTTCTGGGATTCTCAGAGGAACCAGAACTGCAGCCCCTCATATTTGGACTTTTCCTCTCCATGTACCTGATCACCATGTTTGGAAACCTGCTCATCATCCTGGCAGTCAGCTCAGATGCCCACCTACACACCCCCATGTACTTCTTTCTCACCAATCTGTCCTTTGTAGACATCTGTTTCACCTCTACCACTATCCCAAATATGTTGTGGAACGTCCAGACCCAGAGCAAAGTAATAACCTATGAAGCCTGCATCACGCAAATTTATTTTTTCCTACTGTCTGCCGTGTTGGACATCTTCCTCCTCACAGTGATGGCCTATGACCGCTTTGTGGCCATCTGTCACCCCCTGCACTACATGGTCATTATGAACCCTAGGCTCTGCTTTCTGCTGGTTCTGGTGTCCTGGACCATCAGTGTCCTGAATTCCTTGTTACAAAGTTTAATTTTATTGCAGCTTTCTTTTTGCACTGTTGTGGAAATCCCTAACTTTTTTTGTGACCTCAGTCAAATAACCCAACTTGCCTGTTCTGACACCTTTCTTAATAATATGGTAATGTATCTTACAGTTGTGCTTCTGGGTGGTGGTCCCCTGGCTGGTATCCTTTATTCTTACTCAAAGATAGTTTCTTGTATATGCAGAATCTCATCAGTTCAGGGGAAGTATAAAGCATTTTCCACCTGTGCATCTCACCTCTCAGTCGTCTCCTTATTCTTTTGTACAAGCCTAGGAGTGTACCTTAGTTCTGCTGCTACCCACAGCTCACACTCAAGTGCAACAGCCTCGGTGATGTATACTGTGGTCACACCCATGCTGAACCCCTTTATCTACAGTCTGAGAAACAAAGACTTAAAGGGGGCTCTGAAAAGATTCTTTGTGATGGCAAGTCTAAAAATGTTAATTGTTCTGGATTCGGAGAAGTGCCCAAGACTGCAGATCTCAAAGTCTCAGAGTCAGTAGTTATGATTTTTTAAATCAGACTTTGGAAGTACAAGTCGCCCTGTTATTTATTTCCTAGAATTCTTATTTTTTTTTCAACTAATCTACCCAATTTAATTACTCACTTAATTACTCTTCTCTGTCAGATATCCAACCATTTTTCTTTCCTTCTGTTCTTTATTCCTATTTTTCCTACTTCATCCCCAAGCTTTGATATCAAAAAGTTGGAAATTCTCATTTATCTCATGAAACTGCTTGGGTTTATTAAGAACAATTTCTTTTAAAATGACAAATACCATCCCAGGTGATGCATCTTAGTTTTGCTAGAAGAATAGTCATGAGTTACCACTTCATCAGAATAAAACTAAACTACAGAGTTCATTTTTATAACATTGTGGGAGAGGAAAAACCTGAGACTACAGTTTTTCACTTCTTGATCCATCATTCCTTTTTATGGCCTGAACTGGTGTTGCTGATAATGCAGACCTTAACATAACAGTCTATTTTATAAAAGGTCATCGGGTTTTATTCTCCAGAGTAGGATTCTATTCTCTTATCAGACTCTATGTACATATTCCCTATCATAGTCATTAGTGAAGTGAAGTGAAGAAGTTGCTCAGTCGTGTCCGATTCTTTGCGACCCGTGGACTGTAGCCTGCCAAGCTCCTTTGTCCATGGGATTCTCTAGGCAAGAATACTGGAGTGGGTTACCATTTCCTTCTCCAAGGGATCTTCCTGACCCAGGGATTGAACCTGGGTCTCCCGCATTGGAGGCGGACGCTTTAACCTCTGAGCCACCAGGGAAGCCCATCATAGTCATTAGCGAAGCTGATTATCAAATACATATCTGCCAGTGTAGTCTACACAGAAACAGAAACTGAAATAAATCAATTGACTTAATATGATCTTCAGCCGTATTATAACTTAGTCAGAGTCATATGACTTAATATGAATCAGAGATGGCAATGTATATAATTAAACAAATTTTAAATGATACTTCATATTATTACACATGCCATTTATTTTTAAGCTATATGTGTATTCATTAAAGTATAGAATATCAGTGTAAATGTATAAGGTGATTGATGAACCTGTTTTTATTTTTTCTTATTGAATTATCTCACTCATCCAACTTAAAACTTTCAGGTGATGCCCACAGCTATCACTTTTTCTATAGTTCTAAATAAAACTTAGACTCCATTCTAAATGTTTTCAGAAACAAAATAAGCAGTGAATGGGCAGTATCATCCACTATTAACTCACACACACAAAGCAATTCCTTCAACTATCACAATCAAAACTGAATCATAAGAATGTGCTTTCCTGTATAGACATAAGACCTAGGGTCAGACTGTTTTGCACACAGACATGCATGTTTTTGCAAGCTCTCCTGGCTATCAGGAAAGGAACATCAATGAAGTCACTTTTTAATAGAGTTGTATGGGGGAAAAAAGTTGGATGAGAGTCATCAGAAATGCTGTTTGCAAATGTTAGAACACAGTGAAATGTAACAAGCAATAGATTATTATTTTTGCCCTTAATACCATTCCACTGGTGATTATATTTTTTAGCAGGCTGAGTAACCATCCATCATAAAATAAAATATTAAAATATAATGTATTTATTATCAAATGAGATGGTATGGTTTGAAGTTGCTCCAAGTTATACTAGATTTCTTGTGAGTCTGTAATTAGCTGCCAGTCTCTGTAATTAGCTTTCAGTCTCTATACAGTTGGAGAAGGAAATGGCAACCCACTCCAGTATTCTTGCCTAGAGAATCCCAGGGACAGAAGAGCCTGGTGGGCTGCTGTCAATGGGATCGCACAGAGTCAGACACGACTGAAGGAACTTAGTAGCAGCAGCAGCGACCGCTGTATACAGTACTTCTAAGGCTCACCCATGGTCCTGTGCCTGGATGTAGTGCTCATCTCTCTAAAACTAAACTATGGATAGGTCATCCATTTCTATATCTACGTTAACATAGTTTACAGAAAAAATGAGTTTATTATAAGTTCAGTTCAGTTGAGTTCAGTCTTCACCCCCATGTACTTCTTTCTCACCAATCTGTCCTTTGTAGACATCTGTTTCACCTCTACCACTATCCCAAATATGTTGTGGAACGTCCAGACCCAGAGCAAAGTAATAACCTATGAAGCCTGCATCACGCAAATTTATTTTTTCCTACTGTCTGCCGTGTTGGACATCTTCCTCCTCACAGTGATGGCCTATGACCGCTTTGTGGCCATCTGTCACCCCCTGCACTACATGGTCATTATGAACCCTAGGCTCTGCTTTCTGCTGGTTCTGGTGTCCTGGACCATCAGTGTCCTGAATTCCTTGTTACAAAGTTTAATTTTATTGCAGCTTTCTTTTTGCACTGTTGTGGAAATCCCTAACTTTTTTTGTGACCTCAGTCAAATAACCCAACTTGCCTGTTCTGACACCTTTCTTAATAATATGGTAATGTATCTTACAGTTGTGCTTCTGGGTGGTGGTCCCCTGGCTGGTATCCTTTATTCTTACTCAAAGATAGTTTCTTGTATATGCAGAATCTCATCAGTTCAGGGGAAGTATAAAGCATTTTCCACCTGTGCATCTCACCTCTCAGTCGTCTCCTTATTCTTTTGTACAAGCCTAGGAGTGTACCTTAGTTCTGCTGCTACCCACAGCTCACACTCAAGTGCAACAGCCTCGGTGATGTATACTGTGGTCACACCCATGCTGAACCCCTTTATCTACAGTCTGAGAAACAAAGACTTAAAGGGGGCTCTGAAAAGATTCTTTGTGATGGCAAGTCTAAAAATGTTAATTGTTCTGGATTCGGAGAAGTGCCCAAGACTGCAGATCTCAAAGTCTCAGAGTCAGTAGTTATGATTTTTTAAATCAGACTTTGGAAGTACAAGTCGCCCTGTTATTTATTTCCTAGAATTCTTATTTTTTTTTCAACTAATCTACCCAATTTAATTACTCACTTAATTACTCTTCTCTGTCAGATATCCAACCATTTTTCTTTCCTTCTGTTCTTTATTCCTATTTTTCCTACTTCATCCCCAAGCTTTGATATCAAAAAGTTGGAAATTCTCATTTATCTCATGAAACTGCTTGGGTTTATTAAGAACAATTTCTTTTAAAATGACAAATACCATCCCAGGTGATGCATCTTAGTTTTGCTAGAAGAATAGTCATGAGTTACCACTTCATCAGAATAAAACTAAACTACAGAGTTCATTTTTATAACATTGTGGGAGAGGAAAAACCTGAGACTACAGTTTTTCACTTCTTGATCCATCATTCCTTTTTATGGCCTGAACTGGTGTTGCTGATAATGCAGACCTTAACATAACAGTCTATTTTATAAAAGGTCATCGGGTTTTATTCTCCAGAGTAGGATTCTATTCTCTTATCAGACTCTATGTACATATTCCCTATCATAGTCATTAGTGAAGTGAAGTGAAGAAGTTGCTCAGTCGTGTCCGATTCTTTGCGACCCGTGGACTGTAGCCTGCCAAGCTCCTTTGTCCATGGGATTCTCTAGGCAAGAATACTGGAGTGGGTTACCATTTCCTTCTCCAAGGGATCTTCCTGACCCAGGGATTGAACCTGGGTCTCCCGCATTGGAGGCGGACGCTTTAACCTCTGAGCCACCAGGGAAGCCCATCATAGTCATTAGCGAAGCTGATTATCAAATACATATCTGCCAGTGTAGTCTACACAGAAACAGAAACTGAAATAAATCAATTGACTTAATATGATCTTCAGCCGTATTATAACTTAGTCAGAGTCATATGACTTAATATGAATCAGAGATGGCAATGTATATAATTAAACAAATTTTAAATGATACTTCATATTATTACACATGCCATTTATTTTTAAGCTATATGTGTATTCATTAAAGTATAGAATATCAGTGTAAATGTATAAGGTGATTGATGAACCTGTTTTTATTTTTTCTTATTGAATTATCTCACTCATCCAACTTAAAACTTTCAGGTGATGCCCACAGCTATCACTTTTTCTATAGTTCTAAATAAAACTTAGACTCCATTCTAAATGTTTTCAGAAACAAAATAAGCAGTGAATGGGCAGTATCATCCACTATTAACTCACACACACAAAGCAATTCCTTCAACTATCACAATCAAAACTGAATCATAAGAATGTGCTTTCCTGTATAGACATAAGACCTAGGGTCAGACTGTTTTGCACACAGACATGCATGTTTTTGCAAGCTCTCCTGGCTATCAGGAAAGGAACATCAATGAAGTCACTTTTTAATAGAGTTGTATGGGGGAAAAAAGTTGGATGAGAGTCATCAGAAATGCTGTTTGCAAATGTTAGAACACAGTGAAATGTAACAAGCAATAGATTATTATTTTTGCCCTTAATACCATTCCACTGGTGATTATATTTTTTAGCAGGCTGAGTAACCATCCATCATAAAATAAAATATTAAAATATAATGTATTTATTATCAAATGAGATGGTATGGTTTGAAGTTGCTCCAAGTTATACTAGATTTCTTGTGAGTCTGTAATTAGCTGCCAGTCTCTGTAATTAGCTTTCAGTCTCTATACAGTTGGAGAAGGAAATGGCAACCCACTCCAGTATTCTTGCCTAGAGAATCCCAGGGACAGAAGAGCCTGGTGGGCTGCTGTCAATGGGATCGCACAGAGTCAGACACGACTGAAGGAACTTAGTAGCAGCAGCAGCGACCGCTGTATACAGTACTTCTAAGGCTCACCCATGGTCCTGTGCCTGGATGTAGTGCTCATCTCTCTAAAACTAAACTATGGATAGGTCATCCATTTCTATATCTACGTTAACATAGTTTACAGAAAAAATGAGTTTATTATAAGTTCAGTTCAGTTGAGTTCAGTCTCTCAGTCGTGTCCGACTCTTTGAGACCCCATGAATTGCAGCACACCAGGCCTCCCTGTCCATCACCAACTCCCAGAGTTCACTCAGACTCACGTCCATTTATAAGTTGTCTTAAATGAGATTGAGGGCCAAAGAATTTTTGCTTTTGAACTGAGGTGCTGGAGAAGACTCTTGAAGAGTCCCTTGGACTGCATGGAGATCAAACCAGTCAATCCTAAAGAAAATCAACCCTGAATATCCATGGGAGGACTAATGCTGAAGGTCCAATAGTTTGGTCACCTAATGTGAAGAGCTGACTCACTGGAAAAGCCCCTGGTGCTGGGAAAGATTGAGGGCAGGATGAGAAGAGGTCAACAGAGGATGAGGTGGTTGGATGGCATCACCGACTCAGTGATGTGAGTCCAACTCTTTGTGACACCCACAGACTGTAGCCTGCTAGGCTCCTCTGTCCATGGGATTCTCCAGGCAAGAATACTGAAGTGTGTTGCCATGCCTTCCTCCAGGGGATCTTCCTGACCCAGGGATCAAACCCGGTGTCTCTTATGTCTCCTGCTTTGACGGCAGGTTCTTTACCACTAGTGACATGTGGGAGTGAAAGTGACAGTTGCTCAGTGTGTCTGACTCTTTGAGACCCCGTGGCTCCCCTATCCATGGGAACTATGCAGGTCAGAATACTGGGCTGTGTAGCCATTCCCCTCTCCAAGGGATCTTCCCAACCAAGGAATGAATCCAGGTCTCCCTCATTGCAGGCAGATTCTTTACCTTTTTAACCACCAAGGAAACCAGTGCCACCTGGGAATCCCATTGAACAGGGTAAGGAAAGAAAATTTCATATGACTCCCATCTCCTCTACCCCAAGTCTGGACATCCCAGTGAGAAGAGAGACACCTCAAAGTGGGGAAAGAAGAGTGAAGTGAACATCTGTACTTATAATTTGGAGTAATAAGAGGAATATGTGCCCAATGAACAGATATAGGGAACAAAATTCTTCATAGTTGCAAATTCATGGCTTAATGGGACACCATTGTTTCTTTTGGGTATTCAAAGCCTGACTAAGAGACCAGTGTTTCACTCCTTCCTGCCATCTTGCCAGGGGAAAGATTTCAGTCTCTACCATCAGCCATCCAGGGGGAATTTGTGATTCCTCCTGGAGACTGTCCTCCCGGAGATCACAATCCTTGAGTCTGAAAGCCCCATAGATATTGTGAGAGTGAATCAGAGAGAAGGAAAACCAAGAATGTTTACCTGAGCCAATCTTCCCTAAACTATGGCCCCCCAATTCATTGTGATTGGTTGCTTGTTTGCCTCATTCAGTAATTAATTTGTTTATGATGCCTAAGAAAGAAGTGAATACTGTACTCAGCAAAGCAAGGTCAATGTTGAAAACTAAATTGAAGTGCATGTTAAGTCACTTCAGTCATGTCTGACTCTTTTGACCCTGCAGAATGTAGCCCACCAGACTCCTCTGTCCAAGAGAATGCTGGAGTGGGTTGCCATGCCCTCCCCAGGGGATCTTCTTGACCCAGGTATCGAACCTGCATCTCTTACAACTCCTGTGTTGGCAAGAAGGTTTCTTACCACAAGCACCACCTTGGAAGCCCAGTTAGAAGATAGAATGGGAGATGTAAAGTGCTTCTGGTAAAAGTGGAAAATAAGTCCAAGGATCTTTGTAATTAACTGGAGTAGAGAAATATCCTTATTAGAAGAGGAGGGAATACACAGTGAAGTTATGGCACTCTTTTTATTTTAAAAGATGGTGCATACTTGACTGTTTATTAATGAGAAACAGACCAAAGAATTCTTGAACATATTCTCTTGCAGTAGCATTTCATTAGATATATTTCTCATGGTATCCTCTCAGTGTGGGTATTCACATGAGAGAAAAGTATATATCAAAGCAGACATGGTAATGACCTTTGCTTTCAAATTATTTCATTATCTGTGAAGGTGAATATATTTGTGAGTCTGTTAGATATGTACTTTCTCCATTGTAAATTGTCTATGGGAGTCCTTTCCTTTTGTATAGTGATGTCATAGTATTTCTACTGCCATTTTTCTTCACATTCATTAAAAAAAATTAAAAGGGCTTTCTTTTTTTTTAACCAACTAGCTGTTTTACATTTGGTTCATTTATGTATGTATAGATTTTTTGTTGAAGAGGGGAATACTAATTTTCTAGAGTTATTGGGAAACATCCTCTCACAAGTCAATGCTTTGAAACTCCATGGGACCTAGTAAACACAGGTTATTGTTCTCAGATTTGGAGAAAACGTCAGATCAAGGTTGAGATTAGGTGTAATAAGGTGAGGCTTCTGGAAGGCAGGGGAGTTCATGGAGAACTAAGAATAGACTGGATTCACCTGATTTCTACTAATCTAGTCTCTTGGGAACAGAGACTCAATAGGAATCATTTTCTTTGTGTTCAGATAAGCATCCCACAGGGAAATTATGAACTCAGAAGTTAGGCTAATAATGGAAACGGTGCCTAAGGAGCAGCCTAGGGAGCTATGACTATCTCCTCTGCTGTAGTTCCTTAGCAAGTGCGTTCCTGGTGCTGGAGAGGCCTTGATTGTTGCTTTTGGTGTCATATAGCAGCTCAGGAACCACTGCTTTGCTCCTTCCTGTTGGCTTGTCTGGAATCAGAGCTTCTATCTCCATTGCTGATCATCCAGACAGCAATTCAGACATCCATACAGAGATTTTTCTCTTAGAGACATTATCCAGGTATATCTGAGAACTCAATAAGTAGATGAGGAAAAAAGGTTCAGAGAAATGAACCTGAAAACTCTTACCTAAGCTCACATAAGAGCCAGACCACTCTAGCCCTGAGACAAGAGATTGCCATGTGTCTATGCTAGAGAGACTAATTAACCTATAATTAATTCACTTAATGTGGTAAAAAGAGAAGTGTCTTCTAGACTTAGAAATAAAGGAGTACTGTTGCAGCTGACTCATGAAATAAGAAGTTCAGCTTAATGAGAATGAAGAAGGAATTCGAGGCATAGTGTAGTTCCAGTAAAATTAGAACATGGCTGAGGATATTACAGTTAAGGGGAGTTGTATTATAGAATATTAGGTTCAGATTCTTGTGTAGTGAACTAAAGGCATTTTTTAAATGCTTAAGATGGGATGTATTTGAGCATTTGTTTACTAGAAAGACTCATTTTTTTATTAGATAGTTTGTTTTTATGATATTGAGCCACACAAACTGTTATTAAATTTTGGAGACTAATCCTTTGTTGATCGCATATTTTGTAAATATTTTCATATTTTGTATATTTTATTTTCATGTTTGTCTATGTATCATGTTTATGTTTGAGTATGTTTGTGTGTTGATTAGAAACAGACTAAGGGAGGTGAATATTTGTTTGCATAGATGTCCCTCATGCTGGATATCCATATGGATAACAAATTGTACCTAATATGAAAAAGAGTTATGCTAACAAGCTCTACTTTACAACTATTTCATTACTGAGAGGTGGGAAAGCAACAGTGACACTTGAAACGTAGGGGGGAAAGTCAGCTTCATCTCATTGGCAGTGATAACCATTCATTTGTTAACAGGAGGGAACTATTCTATTTGCTTATTGAATAAATCTGTCGAGCACCTCCAGACAGTGTATACTACTCTCTTACTATGTAAAAGAGAACATTAGTACTTATAATGGTTCCATTGGCCACCCATGACAAAAAAACTATGTGGTACATACAAGATTCAAAAGTCAATTTTCAAGTGCCCAGAGTCTTTTCATATGGTATCATTTTTTTAAATATTTCACCATTTCAATTTTTTAAATGTACAATGGTTATTGTACCTTGTATATTTTCTATTTTAAATTGAGAATTTATTTCCTGTGATCATTACTCTAATGGAATCAGTAAAGGGTCAGTAATCAGTAAAAGGTCGTAACACTGTAAAATGTTGTTTGTTTCTCTGGAGACTAAATTATGTGTATGTTTTTCCTGATTTATTAAGTATTCTGAGCATTGATGAGATATAACTGGGGTTTGAATATTTCCAGAACCAATAAAAAAGTTTTCTCATCACAATTTCTCAGGAACCACGTGAGTATTCTAGATTTTTTCACCCATACAAGAGATTGCCATGTGTCTATGCTAGAGAGACTAATTAACCTATAATTAATTCACTTAATGTGGTAAAAAGAGAAGTGTCTTCTAGACTTAGAAATAAAGGAGTACTGTTGCAGCTGACTCATGAAATAAGAAGTTCAGCTTAATGAGAATGAAGAAGGAATTCGAGGCATAGTGTAGTTCCAGTAAAATTAGAACATGGCTGAGGATATTACAGTTAAGGGGAGTTGTATTATAGAATATTAGGTTCAGATTCTTGTGTAGTGAACTAAAGGCATTTTTTAAATGCTTAAGATGGGATGTATTTGAGCATTTGTTTACTAGAAAGACTCATTTTTTTATTAGATAGTTTGTTTTTATGATATTGAGCCACACAAACTGTTATTAAATTTTGGAGACTAATCCTTTGTTGATCGCATATTTTGTAAATATTTTCATATTTTGTATATTTTATTTTCATGTTTGTCTATGTATCATGTTTATGTTTGAGTATGTTTGTGTGTTGATTAGAAACAGACTAAGGGAGGTGAATATTTGTTTGCATAGATGTCCCTCATGCTGGATATCCATATGGATAACAAATTGTACCTAATATGAAAAAGAGTTATGCTAACAAGCTCTACTTTACAACTATTTCATTACTGAGAGGTGGGAAAGCAACAGTGACACTTGAAACGTAGGGGGGAAAGTCAGCTTCATCTCATTGGCAGTGATAACCATTCATTTGTTAACAGGAGGGAACTATTCTATTTGCTTATTGAATAAATCTGTCGAGCACCTCCAGACAGTGTATACTACTCTCTTACTATGTAAAAGAGAACATTAGTACTTATAATGGTTCCATTGGCCACCCATGACAAAAAAACTATGTGGTACATACAAGATTCAAAAGTCAATTTTCAAGTGCCCAGAGTCTTTTCATATGGTATCATTTTTTTAAATATTTCACCATTTCAATTTTTTAAATGTACAATGGTTATTGTACCTTGTATATTTTCTATTTTAAATTGAGAATTTATTTCCTGTGATCATTACTCTAATGGAATCAGTAAAGGGTCAGTAATCAGTAAAAGGTCGTAACACTGTAAAATGTTGTTTGTTTCTCTGGAGACTAAATTATGTGTATGTTTTTCCTGATTTATTAAGTATTCTGAGCATTGATGAGATATAACTGGGGTTTGAATATTTCCAGAACCAATAAAAAAGTTTTCTCATCACAATTTCTCAGGAACCACGTGAGTATTCTAGATTTTTTCACCCACTGATGTGTAGGTCTGTCTTCTGTTTTTAAATTGACTTTCATGTTTTCTTAAATACAGGACACAAAACGGTCATATAACTATGGGTCTCCACGTTTCCGTATCCGTGGGAGGCTTACCAACTGGAATTTGGGTATTATTTCTACAATATTTTATTTACTGAGGTAACATTGGTTTAAAACTTTGCATGAGTTTCATGTGAATATTACATTTTGACTTCTACTACAGTGTGCTCACCACCAAAAGTTCAGTTTCCATCCTTCACCACACAGTTGCCACTATTTACCCATTTTGTCTGCCCCCAGTGCTCCCTGTGACAACTACTGTGTTCTCTGTATCTAAGTGCTTGTTAGAGTTATTTCCCTCCATCATACCTCCTAGTTTAGATGAACATTTGTCAAAAATGGTAAGACTTATTTTGACTGAATAGTATTCCATGGTAGACACCTACCACATCTTCCTTATCCATTCATCTATAAAGGGCTGCTTCCATATTTTAGTTGTTTTCAATAATACTACAATGAACATTGATGTGCATACCTCTTTTCAAATTAGTGGGACTTTCGGGGGGTGTGGGTAAAATATTCAGAAGTGGAATTTTTGGATGATATGTCAGGTTTTTTTTTTAAATTATGAGGAACTTCCACACTGTTTTTCAATAGTGGAACCACCAATTTATATTTCTACCAACAGTGCATAAGTGTTACCTATGGTCTTCATCCTCTTTAACACATTATTTCTAGACTTTTTGGTAATAGTCATCCTAATGGGCCAGAGGTGATATCTCATTTTGGTTTTGCTTTGCATTTCACTAATAATTAGTGAGGTTGGACATCTTTTCCTGTGCCTTCTGGTCATTTGTATGTCTTCTTCAGAGAAAAAGTCTATTCAGCTCTTCTGCCCACTTTTGAATTAGGTTGTTTATAGTTTGATTGCTGACTTATATGAGTTCTTTATAAATATTGGATATGAACCCCTTATCTGATACATTATTGGTGAAGATTATCTCCATTTAGTAGGTTGTCTTTTCATTTTATTAATGGTTTGCCTTGCTGAGCAGATGTTAATTAATGTAATCCCATTAGATTATTTTTGTTTTTTCTGCCTTAGGAAAAGTATCTAACAATATATTGCAAAAGAGTGTGTTGCCTTTGTCTTTTTCTAGGGGTTTTATGATTTCTCAGGTTTTGCATTCATTAGTTAACCCATTTTGAGTTGATTTTTTGTTGTTGTTAGGAGTTAAATTTTTATTCTCTTGTTGCAATTGTAAGTGGGTTTGTATTTGAGGTTTTTTTCCTGCTAGTTCATCATTATTGTTTATAAACAGTGTAGTTTTTTATATTGATCTTATACTTGTAACTTCATAGTATTCATTTGTTATTTCTAATAGTATTTAGTGGGATCTTTAGAGTTTCCTACTCAAAAATTTATGTCATCTGTGATTTATGATAAATTTACTTCCTTTCCAATTCCAGAAAATAAATGTCTTTTATTTATTTTCTTGCCTCATTACACTGGCTAGGACCCCAACAATGTATTGAATAAGAATAGGAAGAGTAGGTACCTGTGTCATGTTTCTAATCTTAGAGAGATAGCATCATCTAGTTTTTCAACACTGATTATGATGTTAGCAGTGAGTTTGTCATATATGGGTGTTATTATATTGAGATAAATTCCCTCTATACCCATTTTATTGAGAATTTATATGGTAAAAGTTTTTATGAATCTTTTGAACTGTCTTTCAACATCAGCATCTTTTTCTAGATCTACTGAACTGATCATACAATATTTATTCTTCATTATGTTATTGCTGTTTTCCATGTTAATTTGCAGATGTTAAAACATCTTTGCATTCCAGGAACATAAACCACTTGACTACACTTTTTTATGGTGTGTGGTCCTTTTAAGAATGGTTGTATTCTTTTGTTAATATTTTGTTGAGGCTTTTTGCTGTGTGTCCTTCAGATCTATTGCACTATATTTATTTGCTCTTGTTATTCTAGTTTGGTTTGGGAATCAGGGTAAATTTGGTCTTATGAAATTATTAAGGATGGCTTTCTCTCTTTTAATTTTTTGAAGAGTTTGAGGAGGATAGGTAGAGTTTCAAATAATTCACCCCTGAAGCTGTCGGGTCCAGAACCTTTGATTTGGGGGAGCTTTTTGGTTACTGTTTTAATATCTGTACTTTTTAAATTTAATTAATTTATTTATTTTACTTTACAATATTGTATTGGTTTTGCCATTCATTGACTTGAATATCTGAACTAAATGATAGGTCTGTTCAAATGTTCTATCCTTTCATGATTTAGTCATGAAATATCATATAATTCTAAGATTCTGTTCATGTTTTCGAGGTTGTCCAATTTGTTGGCTTATGGCAGTTCATAATCTTTTGTATTTCTCAGGTATTCGTTGCCATTTCTCTTTTTTCACTTCTGATTTTATTAATCAAAGACCTCTGCCTCTCTATTTTTTTTAAGTGAATCTAGTAAAGGTTTGTCAATTTTGTTTGTCTTTTCAAAGAACCAGCTTTAGTATGACTGATCATTCCTATTTTTATAGTTCTTATTTCATTAATTTCTTCTCTGATTTTTATTATTTCATTCTTTCTACTAAATTTGAGCTGTGTCTTCTTTTTCTACCTCCTTTAGATATAAAGTTAGATTGTTTGTTGAGGGAATTCTTGTATTTTGAGGTAGGTCTGTGTTCTTGTAAATTTCCTCTCATTCTTTTGCTCTTCTCAGAGATTTAAATATGCCACATTTCCATTTTTATTTGTCTTCAGATATTTTTCTTAATGACTCTTTTGATTTCTCAATTGACCAATAGTTGTTCAGTAGCATGTTGTTTAGCCCACATATATTCTTGATTTTTTTTCAGTTTTCTTCTATAGCTGATTTGTAGTTTCATACCATTGTGATCAGAAAATGCCTGATGAAATTTCATTCTTCTGAATTTATTAAGACTCTATTGTTTCCCAACATATGGTAAACAATACTCTTGAGAAAGTTCCATGTACACTTGAGAAGAATGTATGTTCTGCTGCATTTGGATGGAATGTTCTGTAAAAAACTATCATGTCCATCTGGCCTAATGAAAACATAAGGCTGTTGTTTCTTGTTGATTTTCTGTCTCAATGAGCTATGCAGTGATATAAAAGGAGTGTCAAAGTCCTCCTCTATTATTGTGCTGCTGCCAATTTCTCCATTTAACTCTCCTAATACTTGCTTTATATATGTCAGTTCCTCTATTTTAGATGGATATATCTTAACAACATTTAGTATAACCTTTTCTTCTCCATTTTTAGGTCTTCCTGAACTCTCAGTTTAAAAAAAAAGCACCCTCATCCACTGTTTTTACACTTTTTTACACTATTCATAGACTCTGTCACCATGTGGCATGATATAAGATATTTATGTGCTTATATTCTTTATCATTATTTTTTGGCTTTTCTTTCTCAGAATTTTAAACCTAGAAAATGGCTACTATTCAGCATATACTCCTCAAATGGATAAAAATATTTATCATTAAAACTGTAATGCGTGATCCCTTGAGAGGAAATCTGAAAGCTTTCTCCACATCATAATCTAACTGGGACTACCTTAGCAATTTAGATCTGTTTTTTCCACTTAGGTCAGTATTATGCCTCTCTCTCTAACAGAATTCCTAGTCAGAGATGTCACAAAACATCCTTAAAATGTGAGGATTCATTAAAAATACAGATGAAAAGATGGATGAATAGATAGATAGGTAGGTAGAGATAGATATGGGTGTAATTGTAGCATTTTCAAATGAATAATGTCCATTTGGGTAAAAATGATTCACGCAATTTTTTTTTTCATTCATAGTCATCAACACCACAACATGATACCAGGAAATGATACACAAGATTCAGGATTTCTTCTTCAGGGACTATCAGTGAAACCAGAGCTACAGCCCCTCATCTTTGGGCTTTTCCTCTCCATGTACCTGATCACTGGGTTTGGAAACCTGCTCATCATGCTGGCTGTCAGCTCAGACTCCCACCTCTACACCCCCATGTATTTCTTCCTCTCCAACCTGTCCTTTATAGACATCTGTTTCACCACCACAACAATCCTAAAGATGTTAATAAATATACAGAACCAGAGAAAAGCTATGTCCTATGAAGGCTGCATCAGTCAGATGTATTTTTACATGCTCTTTGCAGTGCTGGATGATTTTCTTCTGACCGTGATGGCCTATGACCGGTATGTGGCCATCTGCCACCCCCTGCACTACACAGTCATCATGAGCCCTCGACTCTGTGGACTTTTGGTTCTGCTATCCTGGATCATTAGTACCCTGCTTTCCTTGTTAGAAACCTCACTTGTGTTACGGCTGTCTTTCTGTACAGATTTGGAAATCCCTCACTTTTTCTGTGAAATCAAGCAGGTTGTCCAACTTGCCTGTGATGATACTCTTCTTAATGACGCCATTATGTATTTTACAGCAGTGCTGTTGGGCGGTGGTCCCCTCGCTGGTATCCTTTACTCTTACTCTAAGATAATGCTCTCCATACACGGAATCTCATCACCTCAGGGGAAATATAAAGCAGTCTCCATCTGTGCATCTCACCTCTCAGTTGTCTCCTTATATTATTGTTCAAGCCTGGGAGTGTACCTTAGCTCTGCTACTGCTCCCCACAACTCTCATTCAAGTGCAACAGCCTCTGTGATGTACACCGTTGTCACACCCATGCTGAACCCCTTCATCTACAGTCTCAGAAACAAAGACATAAAAAGAGCTCTGAAAAGAGTCATTCACATGGCAGTTGTAAAAAGGGAAATTGTTCTGGGTTTGAAGAAGCATCCTTGAAGAAGAGCTCAAGCTTTGGAACAAAAACTCCTATTCTTTGATTAGATTGTGGATGTTGAACTTGCTTTTTCTATTCATTTTCTGGAATTTCTGTTTCTTTGACTTTTACACTTTAAATAAAGTATGCACTCACTTTTTGAAGCTTTCTTTTCTATCTGATGAAAAGACAGTTATCCCCATGATCCACTTTCCTATGTTCACAAAGTTTTTCCTAGCCTAAGAGCAGAAAGACTTTGAGATTCTGGTTAATTTCATGGTGCTACATGGATTACTTATGAATAATTTCATCTCAGATGATATATGCACACGCATGTGTGCTCAGTTGCTTCAGCTGTGTCCCACCCTTTGTGACCCCGTGGACCACAGCCATGGATTCTCCAGGTGAATGTACTGAAGTGGGTTGCCCTGCCCTCCACCAAGGGATCTTCCCAACCCAGGCAATTGAACCCATGTCTCCTGCATTGCAGGCAGCTTCTTTACCACTGAACCACTGGGGAAGCCCCAGAAGACATATGCATTATCTCAAATATTTTCAAAAGAACTACAAATACTGTAAAAATGGATAACAAAGTGTAAATAAGCATATATTTATCATTAATATTTTAAATGCCAATGGGCTAAATGTTTCAATTAAAGACATAGGGTGGCTGATTGAGTTGAAAAAAAAAAAAACACTCTTCTATCTTCTCTATGATGTTTAGAAGAAACTCACTTCAGAGCTAAAGTCAAACAAAGAATGATAGTAAAAGGATGGAAAAGATATTTCATGCATATGGAAAGTAAAAGAAATAGGAGATATGGAGAACATTATTTTAGGAGGAAAAATAGACTAAAACAAAGGCTAAAACTTGGTGTTTGTGCTTGGCTGAGGAGCCAATGGGGCGAGGCTACTATCTGTGGGATTATGACTGAACGCCTCTAAGTCAGAATCCAGCCCAGGCTGCAGGATTCGGCAGCCACGTGAGCCTCACACCCTTGGGGCGTGGCATGGCTTGCCCTGTCCCGCTACCGGACCAGAGTCTAGGGCAGAGAACCCTTTGTCCTGGGACGTGGTGAGCTTCCCCTGCCTGTCATGCACTGCACATTCATGCAGAACCTGGTGCTAAACAATTCCTAGTCAAGCTGCTTCTGCAGATATAGGACTCTGTCGCCACCACAAATTAATGCTTTAAAGATCCGAAGGACCTAATCAAGACAGGTTCCTCAGTCTTAGATTTTTAAGAAAATGTGGACTCATGGTAGTATAAGGTACTAGGAGGTTATACCTCTAGATGGCACAAGAGTTCATGGAGAAGGATTGATATTAATAGTATTCACCTGATTTGTGACCTAGTCTCTTGGGAACTGCTGCTGCTGCTGCTGCTAAGTCACTTCAGTCGTGCCAGACTCTGCGCGACCCCATAGACAGCAGCCCACTGGGCTCCCCCGACCCTGGGATTCTCCAGGCAAGAATACTGGAATGGGTTGCCATTTCCTTCTCCAGTGCATGAAAGTGAAAAGCGAAAGTGAAGTCGCTCAGTCATGTCCGACTCTTAGCGATCCCATGGACTGCAGCCCACTGGGCTCCCTCGACCCTGGGATTTTCCAGGCAAGAGTACTGGAGTCGGGTGCCATTGCCTTCTCCAGTCTCTTGGGAACAGAGAATCACTAAGAGGAACTTCTGTCTAGACCAGTGCACTGGGGGAAATCACATGCTTGAGGCTGGAGTAACAAGATGGAAAAGTCATCAATACAAGAATATTATATAATGTATTTATCTTTAGTTTTGGCTTTTTTATCTTTTAAAATTTCTATTTTTTTAAGACTTAGCAGTAAGTCTTGACAATTAAGTGATGAGAATGGAATTAAGTGGGTAAAATTTGATTTGGAAGCGTAAAGTGGTTCCAATAAAATTAGAACATATTCAGTCAGTTCAGTTGCTCAGTTGAGCCTGACTCTTTGTAACCCCATGGACTGTAGCATGCCAGGCCTCCCTGTCCATCACCAATTCCCAGAGCTTACTCAAACTCATGTCCATCGAGTTGGTGATGCCATCCAACCATCTCATCCTCTGTTGTCCCCTTCTCCTCCTACCTTCAATCTTGCCCAGCATCAGGGTCTTTTCTAGTGAGTCAGTTCTTTGAATCAAGTGGTCAAAGTATTGGAGTTTCAGCTTCAGCATCAGTCTTTCCAATGAATATTCAGGATGGATTTCTTTTAGAATTGACAAGTTTGATCACCTTGCTGTCCAAGGGAGTCCCAAAAGTCTTCTCCTACACCACAGTCATAATAGCTGCAGTGAAGTGAGCAACTTTTTTCTGCCAGGTGATTTTCTATAAGCTCTGAAATATTAAAAACTTCTTGACCTATTCCTTAGCAGGATTTTCCCTAGTCATGTAAGAGGAAACTGGAGAAGGAAATGGCACAAAATTCCATGGACTGAGGAACCCGATGGGCCACAGTCCATGGGGTCGCAAAAGAGTCGGACAAGACTGAGTGGCTAAACAACAACAACATAAGAGGAAACAAGGCCTAAAAGTTTTACCATCTGTCCAGAGGGAAGTACTCCAGAGATATGTGTAAATGTGTTAAGGGAGAAGCAGAATGGCATTTGACCACCACATTTGATATTGGTCCAGCATTTGATCACCTTACATCAGACATGATGTGAGAAGGAAGATTCTTGATGGAGAAGAACTAAAACACCTATACGCCTGTGCATGCATGCTGTGGCGCTTCAGTCATGTCTGGCTCTTTGGGACCCCCTGGACTGAGCCCACTAGGCTTCTCTGTCTGTGGGATTTTGCAGGCAAGAATACTGGAGTGGGTTGCCATGCCCTCCTCCAGGGGATCTTCATGAGCCAGGGATCAAATCCATGTCTCTTGTGTCTTCTGCACTGACAGGCATGTTGTTTACTACTCGCACCATCCAGGAAAATACCTCCACCTGACTCTAACACTGGACCACAGTCCTGATACTCAAAGGCTCTTCCAAAGAACAAGACCTGCAACATCAACAACATCTGGGAGATTGTTACAGATGTAGAATCTCTGGGACACTCTAGTCCTGCCAAATCAGAATCTGTATTTAATGATAAGATTCCCTAGTGATTCATATACACACTGATTTGGGGAGAAATGTCTTGTGAAGAACCATGTTTCTCAGCCTCACCACTGTTGACATTGTGATGGACACTTCCTTGTGGTGAGGCTGTCCTGTACTTTGTAGTTTGCTGACCTGCATCCTTGGATTTAACCCACTATGTCCAGGAACACTTCCCCTTGTGGGAAAATCAACTATTTCTCCCTATATCCCCAAGGGTCCTTTGGAGACAAAATCATCTCTGATTGAGACCACTGGCCTGGTGCAAGAGAATTAAGAAGTATTTTGTATTCTAAGCTAAGTGCATCCCTTACTCAGTTCATAACTTTGGAACAACCACATAACACTTCTGAACCACAATTCTGCAAATTTAGAACAAAGCTTATAATTATTCCATCTCCATTGGTTGGACTTTTGCAAAAAATGAATGAGACAATACATATAAGTTTCTAAGCTCACCTCATAGTGCATTAAAAGATCTAACTGTGTCTTTTATGATTATCAATTTTTTAATAAGTAGAGGACTTTATTTGCAATACAGAAAGTAAATGGCTAATAAACCCCAAAATATATCCAATATCCCAGGCAATAAAATCATTGCAAAGGAAAACCTTTACCATCTGCCTGTTTGCATAGTAAATGCGTTTCAAATGCCAAGTTTTCATTTATATTAAAAGCATGAAACTCTTGATTAATGTATCAAAAGCATCCTTTTTTGTCTTTAAAATCCTTATAAAATAAGGATTATTTTAATGACTATTTTATAGCAAAGGAACACAGTTCTTTTATTGAAGAATAAATAAAAATTTTCTGGAGATATCAGGAGCTGTGTTCCTACCACAAGTCAATACTTCAGACTCACAGCACCTAGTCAAGACAGGCTTCTCTGGCACAGCTTTGGAGAAATCTGACTCAAGACTGTAAATCAAGATTGTTAAAAGGGATCCATGTTTCATCCTTGGAAGCCAGAAGAGTTCCTGGAATAGCAATAAGCACTGGATAGACCCGACATCTAATCTCTTGGGAATAGCAAATCAGCAAAGAAAATTTCCATTCTGTCCAGACATGCTCCCATGGGGAAATGCGCTCAAGGTTGGAGTAATGTAAATGAGCTGATACAGTGAATATACAGAGCTTTAAATCTCTCCACTGCTGCAATGAGTGAGCAAGTTCAACCTTGAGCTGGAGGGAACATAGTTTTTTTCATTTGGGTTCCTAAATTAAGCTCAGGTACTCCTTCCTTCTTTCGTGTCTGGAGACAGAGCTTTAGCCCCAGATGCTCCATCAAGTATCCAGGGAGAACTTCGGACTTCCACATGGAGAACTTCCTGTCAGCCTTTCCATCCAGGTGAGTATAACAGTCCGGTAAACACTACAGGAAAAAGTCAGAGAGGATTAAACCCAATTATTATTTGCCTGAACCAAGTGAAGTCGCTCAGTCGTGTGCAACTCTTTGTGACCCCATGGACTGTAGCCCACCAGGCTCCTCCGTCCATGTGATTCTCCAGGCAAGAATACTGGAGTGGGTTGCCATTTCCTTCTCCAGGGAATCTTCTTGACCCAGAGATCAAACCCAAGTCCCCGCATTGCAGGCAGATGCTTTAACCTCTGAGCCACCAGGGAAGTCCCATTATTTACCTGAAGTCACTTGAAAATCCAAACAGCTGGCCCAGAGCCGTGATATTTCCATGTTTGTTTGCTTGATTGGCAAATCAATCTATTTATTTAGTGATAAGTCTCTATCAGACTTGGCAATACAAGGAATACTGCTCCCTATTAAGTTTGGGGAATGAAAATCTGTTGGATGAGACTCAAGAAGAAACAGAAACTCTGAAATTTTCCAGAATTTTGCAACATATGGGTGTAGGAAAATAGACAGGTAAGGAAGAATTTGCTGCTAGATGAGAACATTCTATTTATTTTTAAAAATTTTAACATAAGGTATATTTGATGATGTTCTGTCTTTATTAGGAAGATCCAGATCAATAGAAGTAACTGAAATTGCAAGGTCAGTTATTCAGACTCATATTCCATAGAGTCTTCTCTCACACCGACTATTCACTTGGAAAAATTGCATTTACTATAGTGCAAGCAAGAAGATGATAACGAGTTTTACTTTGCAATGATTTTATTACCGGAAGACTGGATATATCTGAGGGTTTATTTGCCATTTACTTTCTGTACTGAAAATTGTCTATGGATGTTCTTTGCTTTAAGTATTGGTGTCTGAGTGCTTTTACTTTTTCTGCTTCATTTTTTTTTCCATATAATTTCCTTCATAACTTATTTCATTTCTATCTCTGAGATAAAAGGCCAGGAATTGTGCTCCAACATAAGGAAAAATGGAAGAGTGAGATTTATTTTAAATACCTTGCCAAGTCTTCTTACTGGAAATAGAGATACGTGCTACTTCTCTCTCTCTCTTTTTTTTTAAATTAACTTGTTTTTTTACTGAAGGATAATTGTTTTACAGATTTTTGCTGTTTTCTGTCAAACCTCAACATGAATCAGCCATAGGTATACATATATCCCCTGTCTTTTGAAACTCCCTCCATCTCCCTCCCCATCTCACCCCTCTAGATTGATACAGAGCCCCTGTTTGAGTTTCCTGAGCCATACAGCAAGTTCCCACTGGCCATCTATTTTACATGGTAAAGTAAGTTTCGATGTTACTCTTTCATACATCTCACCCTCTCTCCACTCTTCCCTTCCCCCATGCAGGTGTGTCCGGCACCATTTCTGTGACTCCATTTCACCCAAAGCTGCGGTAAGCTGCAACTACTTCCACTACTCAGGACTATCAATCCCTAGTCTCCTTTATTCTTATTTTTTTTATTTCATTCCTTCAATTTTTAAAACAAGTGTGCTATTTGACATTTAAATCTTATTTGTATATACAATGTGTGTGTTGGGTTGTATGAAACTATGAATACTGAATAGATAGATTTGACAATCTATATCAAATCTATCTGTATTTTGTCCTCCCTTCCATGGTTTTTCAAGCATGGAAAGTTGTTCTACATCCATAGATGTAATAAACCACCTTTTAGATGCATTGCCATCTTACTTCACATATCCTCTATTACTGTACCTTTTGCCCTTACTGATTAGATCTACTTTTAAATATCAATCATTTGCAGCCATCTTGTGGAACCCATTCTTTTGAATTCAATCAAAGATTGCATGGGGGCTCCCCAGGTGGTTCAGTGGGAAAGAATTTGTCTGCCAATACAGGAGACATGGGTTCAGTCCTGGGGTTGAGAAGATCCTCTGGAGAAGGAAATGGCAACCCACTCCAGTATTCTTGCTTGTAAAACCCCAGGGATAAAGGAGCCTGGCAGGCTACAGTCCATAGAGTCACAAAGAGTCAGACATGCACTCTGATATTTTGTGTTTTGTTTATTCAGTTCTACTTTATTCTTTTTTACTGAAGTATAGTTAATTTACAGTATCATGTAGTTGCAGGTGTACAGCACAGTCATTCAATTTTACACACACACACATATATACATATGTGTATACACACACACATTCTTTTTCAGATTCTTTTCCTAATAGGTTGCTACAAAATATTGAGTATGGTTCTGTGCTATAGTGTAGGTCTTTTTTGTTATCTATTTTATATACAGTAGTGTGTATTTCTTAATCTCAACCTCCTAATTTACCCCTTCCTCTTTCCAGTTTGGTAATCATAAGTTTGTTTTCTGTATCTTTGACTCTATATCTGTTTTGTAAATACATTCATTTGTATTTTTTATAAGATTACATGCATGAATAATATCATATATGTTTCCTTCTCTATCCAGTTTACTTCCTTTATAATGATAATCTCCAAGTTCATCCATGTTGCTGCAAATGGTATTATTTATGGCTGAGTAACAGTCCATTGTATATATGGTCCACATCTTTATCTGTTCAACTGTCGATGTATATCTAGGTTGCTTCCACGTCTTGGTTTTTGTAAATAGTGCTGCAATGAACATTACAATGCATGTATCTTTTCCAATTATAGTCTTCTCCATACATATCCCCAGGAATGGGGTTGTGGAGTTATATGTTAGCTCTATTTTAGTTGTTGTTATGGTTTGTTTTCTTTTGAGAAACCTGCATACTGTTCTCCACAGTGACTGCACCAATTTACATCCCCACTAACATTGAAGAGGGATTCCTTTTTCTATACTCTATCCAATATGTATTATTTTTGGACTTTTTGATGATGGCCATTCTGACTGTGAAGAAAGCTGAGTGCCAAAGAATTGATGCTTTTGAACTGTGGTGTTGGAGAAGACTCTTGAGAGTCCCTTGGACTACATGGAGATCCAACCAGTCCATTCTGAAGGAGATCAACCCAGGGATTTCTTTGGAAGGAATGATGCTAAAGCTGAAACTCCAGTACTTTGGCCACTTCATGCGAAGAGTTGACTCATTGGAAAAGACTTTGATGCTGGGAGGGATTGGGGGCAGGAGGAGAAGGGAATGACAGAGGATGAGATGGCTGGATGGCATCACTGACTCAATGGACATGAGTTTGAGTGAACTCTGGGAGTTGGCGATGGACAGGGAGGCTTGCGTGCTGTGATTCATGAGGTTGCAAAGAGTCGGACATGACTGAGCGACTGAACTGAACTGAACTGATTCTGACTGGAGTGAGGTGATACCTCATTATAGTTCTGATTTGCATTTCTATATAATTAGTGATGTTGACCATCTTTTCATGCAATGTTTGGCCATCTACATGTCTTCTTTGGAGAAATGTCTATTTAGATTTTCTTCCCGTTTTTAATTTGGTTTATTTTATCCTTGTTGTTGTCGTCATTCAGTCACCTAGTCAAGTCCAATTCTTTGAGACCCATGTACTGCATCATGCCAGGCCTCTCTGTCCCTCACCATCTCCCGAAGTTTGCCCGAGTTATTGTCCATTGCATTGGTGATGGCATCCAGTGATATCATCTTCTGATAGACTCTTTTCCTCTGCCCTCAATCTTTCCCAGCATCAGGGACTTTTCCAATGAGTCAGCTGTTCACACCAGATGACCAATATCCTGGAGTTTCAGCTTCAGTATCAGTCCTTCAAATGAGTATTCAGGGTTGATTTTCCTTAACATTGACTGGTTTGATCTCCTTACTCTCCAGGGGATGTTGTTTTACTATTCTGGGCATCATGGGGTTATAACTGATGTTTAAATGTTGCCAGAATCAAGGAAACTTTATCATAAACTATAGGAATCATCTGAGCTTATTTGATCCTTTTCCCTCACATATTTTTTTCTGTTTTTTTTTTTACATGAGTTTTTATTGTTCTTTAAATGCTACATACAAAATGGTCATATTAAAATGGAGCCCCATATTTAAATGCCCATGGGTGACTTAACAACAGAAATTTAGGTATTGTTTCTACAGTTTTAGGGGAAAAATAATCTAATATTGAGAGGCTGTCTTGTATCTCTGTTCCTAATTATTATGGCTGAGGGTAAAAATAGCTGGTAGTGTCATTGCCCTTGGAGGCCTGTGTGTGTGTGTGTGTGTGTGTGTGTGTGTGTGTGTGTCTGTGTGTGTGTCTGTGTGTGTGTGTGTGTGTCTCAAGGCAGGGAAGAGTACCTGAGCACAGAGCTTCCAGTATGGCACTCTTATAACACAGGTGCCAGAATATTAATCAACATTAAAAATAAGAGAGGAACACCTTATCTTCGACAAAGGAGGCAAGAATATACAATGGAATAAAGACAGTCTCTTTAACAGATGGTGCTGGGAAAACTGGTCAACCACTTGTAAAAGAATGAAACTAGACGTCTTTCTAACACCATACACAAAAATAAACTCAAAATGGATTAAAGATCTAAAAGTAAGACCAGAAACTATAAAACTCCTAGAGAAGAACATAGGCAAAACACTCTCTGACATAAATCACAGCAGGATCCTATATGATCCACCTCCCAGTATAATGGAAATAAAAGCAAAAATAAACAAATGGGATCTAATTAAAATTAAAAGCTTCTGCACAACAAAGGAAACTATAAGCAAGAGGAAAAGACAGCCTTCTGAATGGGAGAAAACAATAGCAAATGAAACAACTGACAAACAACTAATCTCAAAGATATACAAGCAACTTATGCAGCTCAACTCCAGAAAAATAAACGATCCAATCAAAAAATGGGCCAAAGAACTAAATAGGCATTTCTCCAAAGAAGACATACGGATGGCTAACAAACACATGAAAAGATGCTCAACATCACTCATTATCAGAGAAATGCAAATCAAGACCACAATGAGGTACCATTTCACACCAGTCAGAATGGCTGCGATCCAAAAGTCTACAAGCAATAAATGCTGGAGAGGATGTGGAGAAAAGGGAACCCTCTTACACTGTTGGTGGGAATGCAAACTAGTACAGCCACTATGGAAAACAGTGTGGAGATTCCTTAAAAAATTGCAAATAGAACTGCCTTATGACCCAGCAATCCCACTGCTGGGCATACACACCAAGGAAACCAGAATTGAAAGAGACACATGTACCCCAATGTTCATTGCAGCATTGTTTATAATAGCCAGGACATGGAAACAACCTAGATGTCCATCAGCAGATGAATGGATAAGAAAGCTGTGGTACATATACACAGTGGAGTATTACTCAGCCCTTAAAAAAATAAATTTGACTCAGTTCTAATGAGATGGATGAAACTGGAGCTGATTATACAGAGTGAAGTAAGCCAGAAAGAAAAACACCAGTACAGTATACTGACACATATATATGGAATTTAGAAAGATAGTAATGATGACCCTGTATGTGAGACAACAAAAGAGATACAGATGTATAGAACGGACTTTTGGACTCTGAGGGAGAGGGAGAGGGTGGATGATTTGGGAGAATGGCATTGAAACATGTATACTATCATGTAAGAAACGAAGCGCCAGTCTATGTTCAGTACAGGATACAGGATGCTTGGGGCTGGTGCACGGGGATGATCCAGGGAGATGATATGGGGTGCGAGGTGGGAGGGGGCTTCGGCATTGGGAGCTCGTGTACACCTGTGGCTGATTCATGTCAATGTATGGCAAAACAAATACAGTATTGTAATTTAGAATAAAGTATTAAAAAAATAAGAGAGGGACTCATTTTTATTCATAGGATTTCTTAGAAACAAAATTAATAAAGTGAAAGTAATACAACATGTATTAGGAAAGACCCTGATGCTGAGAAATGCTGAAGGCAAAAGGAGAAGGTGGCAGCAGAGGATGAGATGGTCAAATAGCATCACCAACTCAATGGACATGAGTGTCAACAAACTTCAAGAGACAGTGAAGGACAGGGAAGCCTGGCATGCTGCAGTCTATGGGACTGCAGAGTCAGACATGACTTAATGACTGAACAATAATACAACATGTGAGTAGGCACTCCCTGGGACTTGAAGTTTCAGCTATAACAAGGAGCCCAGCTCTTCCCTCCAAGTTCTGACACCATCTCTCATCACTTGCCTTCTTCTACATTCCCATGCACACACAACTGCTTCATTTTGAGCCTCAGGATTCTGAAACAAGTGCCTTTTCAAGACCTTTCTCTTGGCCATTGTCTCTGCCCAGCCCACAGTTCCCTAGAAGAAATCACATCCCTAGCCCTCTCTTCTGTGAGATCTATATTCAAATAGTTGCAAATCTATCTCAACATCATGTAAAAGTAAATGCTCTTCTTTATATCTGATTTCTTTTTCCTCACAGCACCTGACTTCATCTCTTAAAAAAAAAACCATGAATTTTTATTTGCCTGTTTTCTTTCTCCATCGTTGAACTATAGGGACTATTGTGTCTCAGCACTGTATACTCTTTGTTCAGAAGTCGGTCAGTTCTCAACTTGTACTCAGCAAATGCTTGACAAAATTACTCATTAAAAATGTAAATGGTTAGTCTGAATGTGGGATGGGAATTGTTAGTTAGGGATGGCATAGTAAATCACTTGAAGGGGAAACTTCCATACCAAAATTATGGATATAAGTTTTTGAATGCAAAACATAAATAGTAGAATTTCAACAGTATCTGCAATACAAAATTTGAGATAAATAGTCATATCATTTGTTGTTTCCTGACAGTCAACTCCACAACATGGAACCAGGAAATGATACTCAAATTTCAGAATTTCTTCTTCTGGGATTATCAAAGGAACCAGAACTGCAGCCCCTCATATTTGGACCTTTCCTCTCCATGTACCTGATCACTGTGTTCAGAAACCTGCTCATCATCCTGACTGTCAGCTCAGATCCCCACCTCCACCCTCCCAAGTACTTCTTCCTCTCCAACCTGTCCTCTGTAGACACCTGCTTCACCTCCACCGACACCCCAAAGATGCTGTGGACCATCTAGACACAGAGCAATGGCATAACTTATGAAGGCTGCATCACCCAGATGCATTTTTTCACACTCTTTGCAATACTGGACATGTTTCTCCTGACTCTGATGGCCTATGACCACTTTGTGGCCATGTCACCCCCTGCACTGCACAGTCAACATGAAGCCTTGGCCCTGTGGATTGATGGTGTTATGTCCTGGATAATCAGTGTTTTGAATTCTTTAACTCAAAGCCTAATGGCGTTGTGGCTCTCCTTATGTACAGACTTGGAAATCCCCCACTTTTTCTGAGAAATTAATCAGGTGGTCCACCTTGCCTGTTCTGACACATTTCTTAATGACATGGTGATGTATTTTGCAGCTGTGATGTTGTGTGGTGGTTCCCTCAGTGAAATTCTTTACTCTTATTCCAAGGTAATTTCCTCCATACGAGGAATGTCATCACCTCAGGGGAAATATAAAGCATTTTCCACCTATGCATCTCACCTCTCAGTTGTCTCCTTATTTTATTGTACAGCCTTAGGAGTGTATCTTAGCTCTGCTGCTTCCCATGGCTCACACTCAAGTACAGTCATCTCTGTGATATACACAGTGGTCACACCCATGCTAAACCCTTTCATCTACAGTCTGAGGAACAAAGATATAAAGAGGGCTCTAAAAAGAATCACTGGAGTGGCCGTTAGATATGGGCCAATTGTCCTGGAGCTGAAGAAGTGCCTGTGGTTATAGGGCTCAAATAAAGAGAGCCAGAAATTGATATTATTTGATCTGACTGTGGGAGCAGAACTTGCTCCTTCTATTTATTTCCTAGAATTTCCATTGATCTGAATTCAACTCCTCTGTACAAATTAAGTAGTTCAGTTTACTGAGCTTTACTGTGAATAATGCACTTAAAATTTTTATAGGGGCTGCATTGAGTCTGTAAGATGCTTTGGGTAGTATAAGCATTTTAATAATATAAAGTTTCCCATGCAAGTACAAACCAGGCCCGTGTACACCCATGGCGGATTCATGTTGATGTGTGGCAAAACCAATACAATATTGTAAAGTAAAAAATAATAAATTAAAAAAATAATAATAATATAAAGTTTCACAAATCATGGACACTTTATATCTCTTCATTTATTGATCTTTAATTACTCTCAACAGCATCGCACAGTTTGTAGCATAAATGTCTTTCACTTCCTTGGTAAATTTATTTATAAATATTTTAGATTTTTGGATGCTATTATAAATAAAATTGCTTTTCTTATTTTTTTTTTAGCTCTGATAGTTTTGCGTTACTGTGTAGAAATACAGCTTATGTTTATAGGGTCATTTTTTACTCTAAAACTTTATTCAAGTATTAGTATAAGTCTTTTTTAATGGATTCTTTAGTATTGTCTATGTATGTGATAATGTCATCGACTAATACAGCTTACATTGCTATTTCTTTATTGAATTGGATGCTTTTTGTTCATTTATTGCCTAACCCCTCTGCAGAAAACTTCCAGTGTATGTTGTATAGAACTAGCAAGAATGGGCATTTTTGTCTTTCAACTTAGGAGGAAAGCTTCACTTTTCATATTTGAGTTTGCTGTTACCTGTGAGATTGTCATATAATGCCTTTATTATCAAAAACGGTAGAGGTACATTTATTCTAAACCCATTTTGTTGAAAGCTATTACCATAATAGGGCTTCCTTGATAGCTCAGCAGATTCTTGTTAAGAATCTGCCTGCAATGCAGGAGACGCAGGATATGCATCTTTTTTAATATAAATTTATTTATTTTAATTGGAGGTTAATGACTTTACAATATTGTATTGGTTTTGCCATACATCAACATGAATCTGCCACAGGTATACACGTGTTCCCCATCCTGAACCCCCTCCCTCCTCCCTCCCCGTTCCATCCCTCTGGGTCGTAGCCCCAAGCATCCAGTATCATGTGTAATATCATATATGAAATGAATCGCTTCCAGGTTAGATGCATGATACTGGATGCTGGGGGCTTTTCTTTAATACTGATTCAAGCACCTTTCTAGTCATTGGTCTGTTCAGATATTCTGTTTCTTCATGAATCAGTCTTGGTAACTTGAGTGTTTCTAGGTATTTATTCACTGCTTCTCAGTTACTTAACTTGTCGATATGTAATTGTTTATGATGGTCTCAGGATTCTTTGTCTTTGTGTGGTATCAGCTGTTATGTCTCCTCTTTCATATAAACTCTTCTTAGTCATTCCTCTTTTTTCTTAGTCTAGCCAAAAGATCACCAACGTTGTTTGTCTTCAGGAGTGAGAACGTATGTACACCCGTGGCGGATTCATGTTGATGTATGGCAAAACCAATACAGTAGTGTAAAGTAAAATAAATAAATAAAGATTTTAAAAAATAAAAAATAAAAATAAAAAACACCTCTTAGTTTCATTAATTTTTAAATTGTCTTTCTAGCCTCTGTTTTATTTCTCTCTACTCCAATACTTATTTCCTTCCTTCTGTTGACTTTGGGCTTAGTTTGCTGTCCTTTTTGGAATTCCTTGATGTAGAAATTTAGGTTGTCTATTTGGTATCTTTCTTTTATCTTAATTTGGAATTTAGCGTGCATGCTAAGTCTCTTCGGTTGTGTCCGACTCTTTGTGACCCTACAGACCATGTAGCCTGCCAGGCTTCTCTGTCCATGGGATTCAGCAGATAAGAATACTGGAGTGGTTGCCATGCCCTCTTCCAGGGGATCTTCCTGACCCAGGGATCCAACCAGGTCTCTTTCATCTCCTGCATTGGAGGCAGGTTCTTTACCACTAATGCCACCTGGCAAAGTCCTTGATGTTTAGAGAGCAAGTTTAGTCCTTTTCCATCATATGAGGATACAGTAAAACTTAATTTACAATCCAGAAGACAGTCTTCTTTGGGCTTTGATCATGCCTGCACCTGATCTTACATTTCCAGAACTATAAAAAATAAATGTGTGTTATTGGTAGACTACAAGTTTATGGAATTTTGTACAGCCCCCTGAACTGATGCAACCCACTCCAGTGGGTAGCCTGGAGAATTCCGTGGTAAAAGGAGCCTGATGGGCTACGATTCATCACAAAGTGTCAGCCATGGTTGAATGACTGAGCACAGCTGCCCCGACTTTTAGCCATTTCACAAGACAGCAGCTCACTACTTAAAAGCCAGCCGCAGAATCATTCCTCCACCCCCAAACTTTTATTTTAGGAAGGGCCCAGTCTCTTTTAAGGGCTAACTTGATTGCATTAGGCCAAACCAGGAAAACCTCACTCTTGATTAGCACAAAGAAAACTGAATTGAGATTTTATTAAATCTGGAAAATATTTTCATTTTTTTTTCCATAAAGTATATCCTAATATTGAGTGTTAAATTCACTTATCCCCACTCAAGGGGAGATGCGTCTAGAGTGCATAAGCAGAAACAGGGATCCTGAAGCTGTTCCAGAATTCTGCCTGCTACCGTGGGTTAAAGAATTGGAAGACTCAGTATTGCTATGATGTCAGTTCTACCTAATCTGTTCTACAGATGGAAGTTCAACTAAAATTTTTTACAAATTTTCTTTTGGGTAGTTATTGCTAATCATTTCTGATACTTATATGGAAAATGCAAAGAACTGCCAAAGGCAAAAAAAATTTTTTTGAAGCTTTCACACTAGCAGGTGCTCTAAAAATATAATAATGAAGACAGTGTTATTTGGGGCATCCCAGGTGGCACTAGTGATAAAGAACCCACCTGCCCATGCAGATCACATAAGAGTTGAGGGTTCAGTCTCTGAGTGAGGAAGGCCCTCTGGAAGAGGGCATGGCAACCCACTCCAGTATTCCTGCCTGGAGAATCCCCATGGGCAGAGGAGCCTGGCAGGCTACGGTACATGGGGTTGCAGAGTCATACACGACAGAAGGGACTTAGCACACATGCACACAGAAACTTATGGAGGAGTGGAAGAGTCCTGAATAGACATGAGTCATATCTGCTCGATTGATTTTTGACAAAAGCACTAAAACAATGAAGAAAATAATGTTTTGGTAAAATGGTGCAGGAAGTGGATATCTATACATCGATATCAGTAACTTATTAAATGGTGCATATGTCCCACCCATATCATCTTTATTCCTATCATTTCTGACATTTCAAAGCTCAGTTTTCAACTACCATATCTTGATCTCTGTATCCAAGGGCTTTAAGTGGACAGTGAAACATTCTCTCACCATTTGCATAGTTATCTGAGAATTGCAATGAAATATTTCCTGGAATTCTATATTCTCATGGTAGTCAATCCACACTTGATATTTAAGTAGTCTCTAAGATTTGTACTTATTTTCTTGGGCTCAAAAACAACCTGAGATGGTGACTGCAGCCATGAAATTAAAAGACACTTGCTTCTTGGAAGGAAAGCTCTGAGAAACCTAGATAAAATATTATAAAGCAGAAACATCACTTTGCCAACAAAGGTCCTATACTCAAAGCTATAGTATTTTCAGTAGTAATGTACAGATGTGAGAGTAGAACCATAAAGGAGGCTGAGAACTAAAGAACTGATGTTTTTGACTTGTGGTGCTGGAGAATTTTGAGAGTCCCTTGGGGAGCAAGGAGATTAAACCAGTCAATCCTGAAGGAAATCAACCCTCAATATCCACTGGAAAAACTGATGCTGAAGCTGAAGCACCAATCCTTTGGCCACCTGATGAGAAAAGCTGACTTCTTGGACAAGACCCTGATGCTGAAAGATTGAGGCCAGGAGGAGAAGGGGGTGACAGAGGATGAGACGGCGGAGTGGCATCACTGACTCAAGGGACATGAATTTTTTAGCAAACTCACAGAGGTAGTGAAGGACAGGGAAGCTTGGCATGCTGCAGTTCATGGGGTTGCAAAGAGTCAGACATGACTTAGCAACCGAGAAACAGTAAGATTTTACCTGAAACCTTGCCTGATGAATGTTGACATGAACTTTCTCCCATGATAGTCCCCCAAGAAAACACTTCCTCAAGCCCCCGACTCTTACTGGATGCACCTGACTCGCCTTAGATTTCAGAATAGATGGTTGCTCTGAGATTTCCACTCTCCAATAAGTTCAAGAAAAGATACAATTTCATAGTTTATCTGTGCCTTTCCTGTTAAAGAAAGTGCTTTCCAGATTTCCACAATCGAGACAGGAACTGAATTTTACAACTTTCTCTAATGTTGTTTGGAGAGACATAGAGAGAGGGAGAGAGAGGGTAAAGAATGAATATTTCTTTAATATCTAATAAAAGGTGTGCAATACAGTATACTAATGCATATATAAGGAATTTAGAAAGATGGTAATGATGACCCTATATGCAAGACAGCAAAAGAGACACAGATGCATAGAACAGTCTTTTGGACTCTGTGGGAGAAGGCAGGGGTGGGATAATTTGAGAGAATAACATTGAAACATGTTTATTATCATATGTGAAACAGATTGCCAGTCCAAGTTTGACACATGAGACAGGGTGCTCAGGGCTGATGCACTGGGATGGGATGGAGAGGGAGGTGGGAGTGAGGTTCAAAATGGGGAACACATGTACACCCATGGCTGATTCATGTCAACGTATGGCAAAAACCACTACAATATCGTAAAGTAATTAGCCTCCAATTAAAATAAATAAATTAAAATAATAAATTTATTAATTTTAAAAGGCAAAAATAAAAATAATATCTAATAAAAGGTGTAATAGTGCAAGTATGTGTAGATTAGTCGCTCAGTTGTGTCCAACTCTTTGCGACCCCATGGCTCCTCTATCTATAGGATTCTCAGGCAAGAATACTGGACTGGGTTGCCAGTTCCTTCCCCAAATAGTACAAGTAGCACTTTGGTATCTAAGTCTATTTGATTCCTGAGTTTGGGAAGGAAACTGAGATTAATTTGAGCTCAGAAAATAAGGTATTCATGTAATTATTTTATTACCATTCCATAAATCAGTAATTAAACCAGTGGGGACTGGATGAAAGTACTCAGGATTGAATTTTTAAATATTTGAAATGTTTCAGGCTGTGGTTTTTCTTTTAGAGATTTTATTCCCATACGCACATCACATGAGAATACATACTTGAACAGGTCTCTACCCTGTAGTATCCATTTAGTCAGTAGATAAATATTAATTATCATTAAACATCAAGTAAAGGGGCATAGGGCTTCCCAGGTGGCGCTAGAGGTAAAGAACCCACCTGCCAATTCAGCAGACACAAGAGATGTGGGTTCAATCCCTGGGACATGATGATCCCTTAGAGAAGAGCATGGCAACTCACTCTAGTATTCTTGTCTGGAGGATCTCATGGACAGAGGAACTTGGTGGGCTATGGTCCTTCGGGTTGCAAAAGGTCAGACAAGACTGAAGTGACTTAGTATGTACACAAAGTAGTCCAGTAAATTTTGCTGTGACAGCAAGCAACTCCCTAAACACGGTGGCTTAGAATAACAATTGCTTACCTATTATCATATTAGATGCATGGTGCAAAGTGTCTATGGCTCTGGTCATATTCTGCTAGGCTACCCGTCTGTCTGGGAGCCATACCAGTGGACCAGCTCCTCGGTGGAAAGTGCCCATTCTCATGAAAGAGGGCAACAGTAATAGTAATAGAAATGGTGGACTCTTCCAAAGCCTCTTACAACTTCTCCTTAGGCTCTGAGCATGTCATGTCAAGATTCATAAGTGGGGACATGTATTCATCCCACTTGCACCTTCAAGGCACAAAGTAATGGATGGGAGGTACTTTCCTCTTAAGATAATAAAGGAGTAATGCAGTAATTTTGAAAAATAAAACTTCTACTCAAGGAAGAAACAAACACAAGTATTTCATACTACTCTGACGTCAATTGCTTATGAATTCTATGCTACAGACTTGCAACAAAGGAAAATAAAAAGAGTTGGAGAAATATGATGATTCACCAAGAAAAGACAGCTTTGCACATATTCTGAGTAGACCGTAGAAACAGTAAAAATAACTTAATAGAGTCTAAAAATTCTTTCTGAAATAATATGGAGCCAGCATGAAGGAGTCAGAGTTTATGTCCCTGTGTAGAACAAGGCACAGAATGGTGGGCTCTCAAATACTCTCCTCCCTGTGTGGAATTCTGGGAGGAGATATGCCTTTAAAAATCACAATTCAATCCACGATCAGAGCATTCCTGGACTCCCTTCTTATTTTAAGAGATTCTCTGGAGTCCCAATGATTTTAGTCAATTCTGAACTCAGACATAGTCATAACAGCTGCAATGAATTGAGCATCTGTCTGTGATATCTAAAATATTATCAACTTAGACAATAACTGCTTAGGTGAAATCTACCCACTTACAAAAAAGGATGCACAGGTCAAAATTATTATTTCCTACCAAGAGTGAAATACCCAAGAGGCATATGTAAAATTGTATATGCAGTAGTAGAATGACTGAGTTCAATATTTGACCACCTTACATCAGACCAGAGGTGGAAAGGAATATTCTTAATAGAGAAGACTTAAAAGACCTACACCTCATTCTGGACCACAGTACTGACATTCAGAGTGTGATCCACAGAGTGAGACTTACAACATCAACAACATCTAGGAATTTATTACAAATGCAGGCTTTCTGGGTAGCCCTGTTGTTTTTCAGTTGCTAAGTCATGTCCTACTGTTTGCAAACTCATGGACTGCAGCATGGCAGGCTCGTCTGTCCCCCACTATCTATGGGAGTTTGCTCAAATTCATGTCCATTGAGTCAACGGTGCTATCTAGCCATCCCATCCTCTGCAGCCCCCTTCTCCAGTTACCTTCAATCTTTCCCATCATCAGGGTCTTTTGCAATGAGTTGGCCTTCACATCAAGGAGCCAAAGTATTGGAGCTTCAGAAACAGTCCTTCCAATGAATATTCAGGGTTGATTTTCTTTAGGATCAACTGGTTTGATCTCCTTGCAGTCCAAAGGGCTCTCAAGAGTATTCTCCAACACCACAACTTGAAAGTATCAATTCTTTGGTGCTCAGCTTTCTTTTTTATTTTTTTAAATATGTTCCAACTGTCATATCCATACATGACTACTGGAAAGACAATAGCTTTGACCATATCGACCCTTGTTGGCAAAATGATGTCTATGCTTTTTAATATGCTGTCCGGGTTTTGCATAGCTTTCCTTCCAAAGAGCAACCATCTTTTAATTGTATGGCTGAAGTCACCATCCACAGTGATTTTGGAACCCAAGAAAATAAAATCCACGACTGCTTCCACTTTTTCCCTTTTATTTGCCATGAAGTGATGGGACTGGATGTCATGATCTTAGTTTTTTGAATATTGAATTTCAAGCCAGATTTTCACTCTCCTCTTTCACCCTCATCAAGAGGTTTTTTAGTTTCTCTACATTCTCTTCCACTAAAGTGATACCATCTGCATATCTGAGGTTGTTGATATTTCTCCCACCAATCTTGATTGCAAATTGCTCCATCCAGCCTGGCATTTCACATGATGTACTCTGCATAGAAGTTAAATAAACAGAGTGATATTCTACAGCCTCGATGTACTCCTTTTCCAATTTTGCACTGGTCAGTTGTTTCATGTCCAGTTCTGTTGCTTCTTGACCCACATTCAGGTTTCTCAGGAGACAGGTAAGATGATCTGGTACTCCCATCCCTTTAAGAATTTTCCAAAGTTTCTTGCTATCCATACAGTCAAAGGTTTCATTGTAGTCAGTGAAGCAGGATTAGATTTTTTCTAGAACTCTCTTGCTTTCTCCATGATTCAAAGAATGTTGACAGTTTGATCTCTGGTTCCTCTACTTCTCTGAAACACAGCTTACACATTTGGAAATTATCAGGTCAGGAACTTGTGAATCCTAGCTTGGATGATTTTTAGCATAATCTTACTAGCATGTGAAATGAGCAGAACTGTATGGTAGTTAGAACTTGGCATTGCCCTTCTTTGGGATTGTAATGAAAACTGACATTTTCCAGTCTCGTGACCACTTCTGAGTTTTCCAAATTTACTGACATACTGAGTGTAGCACTTTAAAAGTCCTGCCAAATTTGAATCTTCATTTAAACACAATACCCTACTGATTCATGTGCACATCAATGTTGGAAGAAGTGCTTGCTCAAAATGGTGTTTCTGGACTTCACTACTGTTGACATTGTGCTGGATAACTCTCTAGGGTGGGGGCAATTTTTACTTTGCAGACTGTTGAGCTGTATCCCTGGCCTGAACCCACTATCAGTGAGTAGCATTTCCCCTGACATTACAATCAACAATTTCTCCAGATATTGCCAAGTGTCTTCAGAAGATGAAATCATCTCTGATTGAGAAGCCAGAGCCTGGAGTGAGAGAAATAGAAATATCTTGTGGTCTAATCAAATCATACTCCTTACTCAGTTCATAAGTTTTAGGCTAATCACCCAAATTGCAATCACTGCTAATTTAGAAGGAGGCTCATTGTTGTACAATCCTCATAAGATGGACTATTGCAAAAAATAAAATAATATGTAAGATTCTAAGCTAAGCCCATGGTATATTAAAAAATCTAAGTGGATATCTTATAATTATCAAATGTTTTCTAAATAAAGGACTAAATATCAACTTTTCATATGCATTTAATGATGTGTTAAAGGCATTATGAAGCCTAGGATTATTTTACCCATGGTTTTATAACAAGGCACACATTTCTCTCACTTATCGAAGAAGAAGCAGTAATTTTCTGGAGATATATCAGGAGTTGTGTTCCCATCAGAAGCCAGTGCTTCTGAGGGCCAAGTGACCTAGTCAAGACAGGTCCCTCAGACTTAGACATGGAAGAGAACTTTGACTGAGTGTTGTAAAAAGTTTCAATGTCAGACCTCTGGGAGAGAGAGGACTTCATGGAGTAACAATAAGAATCAGATACACCTGATTTTTAACCTGTTCACCTGGGAATGGCAAATCAGGATGGAAAATTTCCATTCTGTCCAGACAAGCTTCCCTGAGGAAATGATGCGTTCAAAGATTGGAGTAACAATGGAAAATGTGCTGAAAATAATGAGGAGATACAGAAAACGTAAGTAACTATAAATATCTCCTCTGCTGCAATGTCTGAGCAATTCTATCTTGAGCTGGAGAAGGCATGGTTTTTCATCTAGATTCCCAAGCCTGGTTTTGCTTCCATGCTTCCTAATCATCTCTTGTTTAAAGACAGAACTTCAATCAACATCATCAACCATTCAGGGAAGAATTTGGACTTTCACACAGAGACCTTCTTCTCAGACTTCCCACCCAGGTGAGTCCAAGGAAGAAATAACCACTGAAAGAGAAAGTCACAGAGAATGAAACTCAACACTGTTTATCTGGGGTCACCTGAAAACCTAAGCAACTGACCCAGAGCCAAGAGATTTCCATGTTTGCTTGTTTGCTTGATTAGTTTATAACAAATGTACTTAACAACTTAAAAGGAAAGTACCTATGAATTCAGAAATACAAGAATTACAATTGATAATTAAGTTATATGAATGCAAATCTAGTTGGAAGAGACTCAAGAGGAAATTGGAGGCATAGTGATCAGTAAAATTTGAATGTTTCCATGGACTTTTGCAGTTGATGGGAGTAGGAAATAAACGATTTGGTTAGAAGTGATTTGCAGTGAAGTGACATTTTATTTACTTTTTAATTTTTAACATGCAATATATTGGAGCATTCATAAGGAAGATCCAGATCAATGGCTGTGGTAACTACCTAGAAACACAGTTCCTGAGGCACACATGTCACAGAGTCTTTACTCAGATTTGAGTGTTCACTTGTTTAAAAATTGCATTTACTATACAAACAGGCATATGATAAAGGGGTTAACTTTGCAATTAGTTCACTACCTATGGGCTGAATATATTTAGGGACTTAATAGCTATTTACTTTCCCTTCTGTAAACTGTCCATGCAAATTGTGTCACATACTGGCTTCTGAGTGTTCTATTATTTTTCTTTTTTTTCTACATCCCTTCTTTTATAATTTCTTTCTCCTCTGGCTAAGAAAAGGCCAGGAAACTCATTCCAACAGGTGACAGAAAGGGAGCATGAAATGTATTTTAAATACCTTGACAAGCCTTGTTGCTGAAACTAGAGATATAGGCAGCTTCTCTGTCTCTACTCTTACCCTCCCAACACAAGTGTGTCGGGCACCATTTCCGTGGCTCCATTTCACGGTTGCTCTAAACTGCAACAGCTTCCCCTGTTCCAGATTCCCTATATGAGTCTCTCTTTATTCTTGTTTTTATTGCATTCTTTCAAACAAAGGGTTATCATTTTTTAAAGGAAGTTTGCTATGCACCATTTAATTTTTATATGTGTGTACACTGCATTTGTTGGGTTGTATGAGTGCATAAACTGGAAGTGGTCAAAACTCTCCGTTGGTCTATTTTGGCCTCCCTCCCACTGCTTTTCAAGCATAGAAATTCTTCTGCCTCCTTAGTAATAATAAACCGTCATTTATGTGAATTGCCATCTTATCCACATGTTTTTACTTAGGGCTACCTTTTGCCTTTTATGAGTAGATTTTTTTTTAATGGCAATAATTTGTTGCCCTTTTGTGGAACACATGCTCTTGCATTCAACTAATTTATTCCTTGAGTCAGAGTGAACTCCGGGAGTTGGTGATGGACAGGGAGGCCTGGCGTGCTGCGATTCATGGGGTCGCAAAGAGTAGGACATGACTGAGTGACTGAACTGAACTGAACTGAACTGAATTTATTGCTTATTTCTTTTTCATAAACATGTTTGAATCCATTTAAACGTATTTAGGGCTTTCCTAGTGGCTCAGATGGTAAAGAATGTCCCTGCAATATGGGAGACCTGTGTTTGATCTCCCGGTCAGGGTACCCGGTCAGGAAGATCCCCTGGAGAAGGTAATGGCTACCCTAAGTGCCAGTATTTTTGCCTCTAAAATTCCATGGACAGAGGAGCCTGACTGGCTACAGTACACGGGATCGCCAAGAATCAGACATGACTGAGCAACTTTCATTCACATATGTATTTAGATTGAATTTATATTTTTGCATACCTCTTACTGTAATAATTTTTAAAATTTTAACACCTATTCTTTTTTTAGGTTTTTGCTCATTTCATTTCACTTGTGTAAATTTGACTACTGTTATTTTATATATTGACTTCCCCGGTGGCTCAGACTGTAAAGCGTCTGTCTACAATGTGGGAGACCCAGGTTCGATCCCTGGGTCAGGAAGATCCCCTGGAGAAGGAAATGGCAATCCATTCCAGTACTATTGACTGAAAATTTTTATATATTATTTCTTTCAAAAATTCATCTTACTATCTTATTCAGTTTTGTTTAGTTGTTTTTTATCCACTATATTTAGCATGCTATTCTATTTATTTCATAAATTCCATTTTCTACAAATCCATTTTATATAAATGCACACCTTTATGAAGCCACAAGAGCAAGGAAAGCAGGTGAGGTCCATGCTTTTTGGATCTCCCTTTTTTTTTCATGGAGAAAGAAGATTACAATAAAATAAATGTGTGTATTACAGAATGCCATTGGCATAAACCAAATGAAAGAAAAAGTAGATTTTGTGGCATGTACAGGATTTTATTAATCACACTGTGAGGTGGCTTCCTCATCTGGGACAAGAATCAGAAATAGAACTTGAAAAAGAATGGATATATATCTCTGTTTGACTAAATCATTTTGCTCTATGCCTGAAACTAGTATAGCATTGTAAATCAACTACACTCCATTATAATTTTTAAAAAATTTAAGTAAGTAAAAGAAGTGAAATATAAAAAAGAGAAGTAGAGTGTGACCAATGGATTTTTCCAAAAAAAAATAGAACAAAATCAAAGTCCCAAAATGATAAAGAAAATGACACGTAAGAAAATTAACAGAAGGGTCAGCTTCATCCGCTATTGAACCACATGTGCTTGGTTACTCAGTCGTGTCTGACTCTTTGCGATCCCATGCACTGCAGCCCACCAGCCTCCTCTGTCCATGGGATTCTCCGGGCAAGAATACTGGAGTGTGCGGCCATGCCCTCCTCCAGGGGATCTTCCCAACCCAGGGATTGAACCCAGGTCTCCCACGTCGCAGGTGGATTCTTTACCATCTGAGGCATGAGGGAAGCCCAAGAATACTGGAATGGGTACCCGATCCCTTCTCAAGGGGCTCTTCCTGACTCAGGAATCAAACCAGGGTCTCCTGCATTACAAGCAGATTCTTTACCAGCTGAGCTACCAGAGAAGCCCACTGAACCATATAGAAACAAGATGTAGTCAAATACACAGGAACAAATATGAAATAAAAATTCAGTCAGGGGCTTCATGTGGATACTGAGACGTTGTAAAAAGAGGAAAAGAAGTGTGGTCAGGGAGGCATCCCTCGAGTCTGGGATCACTGCAGTGCCCACGCTGCTGCCTGTTCTCTCCGCAACCTGCCTCTTCTGCTGAGCTCTTTATTTGTATTGTTTTCCCTCAGCAAGATTGCTTTCCCTATCTTTGCATTTATCCCAGTGAATAAGAAACTTCTATGAAGTGTCCAAGCTGTCTGCATGCTTTTAACATGTGATCTAGCATGTGTGCACAGGCAAGCAAGAAATAGATATATGTGCATATGTGCACACACATACAGACACATCTGAACAAGTGTTAGTTACTCAGCTGTGTCCAACTCTTTGCAACTCCATGGACTGTAGCTTGCCAGGCTCCTCTGTCCATAGAATTTTCCAGGCAAGAATGCTGGAGTGGGTTGCCCTTTCCTTCTCCAGAACATCTTAACAAAGAGAACAAAACCCCTTATTATATATGATGCACTCTGATATTTTCTTTTGTGTTTTACTTATTCTACTTTATTTTATTCTTACAAATCACATAGTCTGACCATTTAATAGGTCTGGGTCTCAGAATATGGAAAATATTCTACAGCATGTTTCCATACCTATGTTAGTATTTCTTGGCTTCTTTTTCTTCTTTCATCATCAGCAACTTCTGTGAGAACATATACTTTTACTCCTTTATGCAATGTATATTTACTCAGCTACTGTTCCTAACTAAACTAAGTCTGGGGGGTTGAGGAGTATGCGTGATATTAATAAATGCCTCAAGGCATTCACAGTATAGAGAGGATAATAGGTATATAATTAAACAAAAATTATAAATTATTGCAAGAGAAACACTTCTTTATATGTGGGAATATTTTTTAAATGATTCATGAATGAGATTACATAAGTAGTCTAATAAAGAAGATGACATTTTGAAGATAGTGGTGAATGAAAAGCTCCAAATAGACCAGTAACTGACTCTCCAAGCAGAGGGAAACAGATGCACACAGACTCTGAGTCTTGAGCCTGTGATATCCAGTGATGCTGTGGCTGAAGATTAATATTTATGAAATTGATGTGGGTGAGGGTAGCACAAGGAGATGAACTTGGTGATTCAGATAATAAGAGTCAGGCCTAGAGTTTGAAATTATGGGATTTGGAGTTCATCCTCCAGTGGGGAGACACTGGGAGATGATTAAGTCTGGGAGTTGGGCAGTCTGCTTTGTAATATAGAAACGTTTCTATGGGTCAGTGTAAATACTGGCTGCAGGGGTATCAGCCTGTGAAAGACAGGTAGTGTTAGGAACCTCAGTAGGAAAGCAATGGAGACATTTGAGAGGAAGAAGGAAAAAAAAAAAAAGTCAAATCTCATTGCCAGAGGTCACCACGTACTAACAGGAAGCAGCTGTAGTCTAGGGCATGTGGCTGCGCAGTAGCGTCTGACTCTTTGAAACGCCATGGACTGTAGCTCGCCAGTCTCCGCCATGCATGGGATTATTCCAGCAAGAAAAGAGACACCGATGTATAGAACAGCCTTTTGGACTCTGTGGGAGAGGGAGAGGGTGGGATGATTTGGGAGAATGGCATCTGTATAATATCATATATGAAACAAAACAAAAAAAGAATACTAAAGTGGGTTGACATTTTCTTCTCCAGGGGAATCTTCCCTACCCAGAGATCAAATCTGCATCTCCTGTGGCTCCTGCATTGGCAGGCTAATTCTCTACCACTGAGCCACCAGAGAAGCCCACCAGCAGGAAGGAACTATGCAAAGCTTTTTTTTTTTTTTTAATTATGGAAATATTTTCTTTTTTATTTTTTTTTAATTAATTTATTTTTTTAATTACAATACTGTATTTGTTTTGCCACACATTGACATGTATTAGCCACAGGTGAACACAATCTCCCAATGCCGAAGCCCCCTCCCACCTCCCACCCCACATCATCTACCTGAATCATCCTGTGCACCAGCCCCATGCATCCTGCATCCTGGATTGAACATAGACTGGTGCTTCGTTTCTTACAAGATAGTATACGTTTCAATGCCATTCTCTCAAACCATCCCACCCTTTCCCTCTCCCCCAGAGTCCAAAAGTCCGTTCTATACCTCTGTGTCTCTTTTGTTGTCTCACATATAGGGTCATCATTACTATCTTCTAAATTCCATATATATGTGTCAGTATACTGTATTGGTGTTTTTCTTTCTGGCTTACTTCACTCTGTATAATCGGTTCCAATTTCATCCATCTCATTAGAACTGAGTCAAATTTATTCTTTTTAAGGGCTGAGTAGTACTCCATTGTGTATATGTACCACAGCTTTCTTATCCATTCATCTGTTGATGGACATCTAGGTTGCTTCCATGTCCTGGCTATTATGAACAGTGCTGCGATGAACATTGGGGTACATGTGTCTCTTTCAATTCTGGTTTCCTCGGTGTGTATGCCCAGCAGTGGGATTGCTGGGTCATAAGGCAGTTCTATTTGCAATTTTTTAAGGAATCTCCACACTGTTTTCCAAAGTGGCTGTACTAGTTTGCATTCCCACCAGCAGTGTAAGAGGGTTCCCTTTTCTCCACATCCTCTCCAGCATTTATTGCTTGTAGACTTTTGGATCGCAGCCATTCTGACTGGTGTGAAATGGTACCTCATTGTGGTCTTGATTTGCATTTCTCTGATAATGAGTGATGTTGAACATCTTTTCATGTGTTTGTTAGCCATCCGTATGTCTTCTTTGGAGAAGTGCCTATTTAGTTCTTTGGCCCATTTTTTGATTGGATCGTTTATTTTTCTGGAGTTGAGCTGCATAAGTTGCTTGTATATCTTTGAGATTAGTTGTTTGTCAGTTGTTTCATTTGCTATTGTTTTCTCCCATTCAGAAGGCTGTCTTTTCACCTTGCTTATAGTTTCCTTTGTTGTGCAGAAGCTTTTAATTTTAATTAGATCCCATTTGTTTATTTTTGCTTTTATTTCCAGTATACTGGGAGGTGGATCATAGAGGATCCTGCTGTGAGTTATGTCGGAGAGTGTTTTGCCTATGTTCTCCTCTAGGAGTTTTATAGTTTCTGGTCTTACATTTAGATCTTTAATCCATTTTGAGTTTATTTTTGTGTATGGTGTTAGAAAGAGGTCTAGTTTCATTCTTTTACAAGTGGTTGACCAGTTTTCCCAGCACCACCTGTTAAAGAGACTGTCTTTACTCCATTGTATATTCTTGCCTCCTTTGTCGAAGATAAGGTGTCCATAGGTGTGTGGATTTATCTCTGGGCTTTCTATTTTGTTCCATTGATCTATATTTCTGTCTTTGTGCCAGTACCATACTGTCTTAATGACTGTGGCTCTGTAGTAGAGCCTGAAGTCAGGCAAGTTGATTCCTCCAGTTCCATTCTTCTTTCTCAAGATTGCTTTGGCTATTCGAGGTTTTTTGTATTTCCATACAAATCTTGAGATTATTTGATCTAGTTCTGTGAAAAATACTGCTGGTAGCTTGATGGGGATTGCATTGAATCTGTAGATTGCTTTGGGTAGTATACTCATTTTCACAATATTGACTCTTCCAACCCATGAGCATGGTATATTTCTCCATCTATTAGTGTCCTCTTTGATTTCTTTCATCAGTGTTTTATAGTTTTCGATATATAGGTCTTTAGTTTCTTTAGGTAGGAATATTCCTAAATATTTTATTCTTTTCGTTGCAATGGTGAATGGAATTGTTTTATGTGTACTGATTAAATCTGCCGGGTTTCTGTGACTTAGCAACTAAACCACCACCACTAAATCTGTCAGCTACTCCAATAGGATAGATACTGCTATTGCTATTGTTTGGGTGAGGATATTAACATTTAGAATATTTCCAGTGACTTTCCAAAATCAAAGAGCAAATATATCAGAACCAAAACTCAAAACTAGGGTTTCAAATTACAAAAGATTTGCATTTGATATCACTTAGAAAGAGCTTCAAATTATAAAAGTTTTGCATTTGATCTTATTTAGAAAAATATTGTAACAGATAACTTTTTAAAAGCCTTAATTTTGGTTTTAGTTTCAATACTTTCCTTTGTGAATTTTTAATTTATTCCTCTTGTCAATTTTTCTAGTAGGATGTTCTACATTGATCATATAAATATATCATTCCTTTCTTTTTGGTAAAATTCATTTTGCTTATTTACTCTTCTGGGTATCCAGGATTGAATGGTTTCCAGGACCAAGAAAGCTTATCTTTATCACAAAATATTAATATACCCTTTAAGTCTCTTTTTTATACCTGAATTTTTTTAGCTTTACAGCACCTGTCATTATCTGATAATTTTTATAGTTTCTTATTTGCTTCTGTTCTTCCTCCATCATGAACTGTATGAACTATTGTATATTAGCACTGTATACTTATTATCCAGAAGTTAGTCAGTCTTCAATTTATACTGCTAAATATGTGACATAATTTCTCTTCAAAGTTTAGAATAAATGATTTTATGGGGAGAAGATTGAATGTGGGATGAAGTATTCAGAAATAGCACATGAGATCACTTGAGGGAAATTTTTCATATGAAAATTATAAATAGTAATACTAAATGCAAAATATGAACTATAGAGTTTAAACTATGTTTACAATGCTAATTTCTGAGAAAAGTAGTCATGTTATTTTTGTTTCTTGATAGTAACATTCACCACATGGAAGCAGAGAATGATACAAAAATTTTGGAATTTCTTCTTCTGGGATTTTCAGAGGAATCAGAATTGCAGCCCCTCATATTTGGTCTGTTCCTCTCCATGTATCTGATCACTGTGTTTGGAAACCTGCTCATTATCCTGGCTGTCAGCTTAGACCCCCACCTCCACACCCCCATGTACTTCTTCCTCTCCAACCTGTCCTTTGTAGACATCTGCTTCACCTCCACAACCATCCCAAAGATGCTGCAGAATATAAGGACACAGAGCAAAGTACTAACCTATGAAGGCTGCATCACCCAGATGTATTTTTTCATACTCTTTGCCGTATTGGACATGTTTCTCCTGACCATGATGGCCTATGACCGATTTGTAGCCATCTGTCACCCCCTGCATTACATGGCCATCATGAACCCCCGGCTCTGTGGTCTGCTGGTTCTGGTGTCCTGGATGATGAGTGCCCTGAATTCCTTGTTACAAAGTGTAATGGTGTTGAGATTGTCTTTCTGTACAGACTTGGAAATCCCCCACTTTTTCTGTGAAATTAATCTGTTGATTCAACTTGCCTGTTCTGACATGTTTCTTAATGAGATAGTAATGTATTTTGCAGCTGCAATATTGGGTGGTGGTTCCTTCACTGGGATTCTTTATTCATATTCCAAGATAGTTTCTTCAATACAAAAAATCTCATCAGCTCAGGGGAAGTATAAGGCATTTTCCACCTGTGCATCTCACCTCTCAGTTGTCTCTTTATTTTATTGTACATGTTTAGGAGTGTACCTTAGCTCTGCTGCTACCCACAGCTCACATTCAAGTACAATCGCCTCAGTGATGTACACAGTGGTCACACCCATGCTGAACCCTTTCATTTATAGTCTACGGAACAAAGACATAAAGAGGGCTCTGGAAAGAATCATTAGGAAGGCAGGTATAACATTGTTACCTGTTCTGGGGCTGAAGAACTACTCATGATTGCAGGATTTAAATAAACGGAGCGAGAAATTGCTATGTTTTAACCAGATTTTGTAAGGAGAACTTGTCCATTTATTTCCAGAAATTTCCTTTTATTTGAATTCAACTCATCTACACAATTTAAGGAACTCAATTTATTGAGCTTTATTATGAATAAAGTTTTGGAAATTTTGATAGAGGGTACATGAATCTATAGAATGCTTTGGGTAGTATCAGCATTTCAATAATATTAAGTTTTCCAAGCCATGGACACCTTATATTTTTTCATCTATTTGTCTTCTTCAATTTTTCTCATCAATATATTATAGGTTTTAGTATAAGACATTTAGTGTACAGATTTTAGTGTAAGATATTTTAGTCTTTCCCCTCATTGATTTTTGTAGCTACATGATCTATCTAACCCCTCTGAACAACAATTCTGAAAATTTAGAATGAGGGTTCTGATTGTATAGTCCTCATTGGATGGACTTTTTTAAAGAACAAATGGGACGATCAGACTTAGTTTTGGAGAAATCTTTGTTTCAGGACTATAAAAAGGTTCACTGTTACAACTTCGGAATCCAGAAGAGTTCATGGAGTAGTAATAAGCACTGGATACACTTGACATCTAACTGGTGTCTTGGGAACAAATCAGCCCAGAAAATTTCCATTCTGTCCAGATAAGTTCCCATGGGGGAAATGTGCTTAGGGTTGGAGTAACAGTGGAAAATGTGCTAATGAGAAAATTCAGTGGATATGCAGAGCTGTAAATATCTCCACTGCTGCTAGGTCTAAGCATGTTCCACTCTGAGCTGGAGAGGTCATGCTTTGTGCATTTGGATTCCTGAGTCTGGCTCAGGGACCCATACTTCGCTTCTTACTTCTTTCTTATCTGGGAACAGAACTTCATTCTCCAATATCAACCACCTGGGGAAGTTTTGGACTTCCACCCAGAGACCTGCATCTCAACCTTTCCATCCAGGTGAGTCTTACAGCCCAGTAGACACTTCAGGAGAAAGCCGCAGAGAATGAAATCCCAGAACATTTACCTGCACTCACTTAGAAACCCAAATACCTGGCTTAGAACCAACAGATCTCCCTGTTTACATGCATGGTTGATTAACTGATTTATAATCTATTTATTTAATATGTTCAGAGAGAATCACCTATCAGATTCAGCAGTACAAGATTATTAGTGATAATTAAGTGATAAGAATGAAAATATACCTGGTGAAATTCAAGAGGAAATTGGAAGCACAATGGTATCAGTAAAATTTGAACATTTCCAGGGAGATGTAGGGTAGGAAAATAAGCTATTACATAAAGAGAAATTTGCAGTGAAATAATGACATCATTTAATTTTTAAAACAATTTTTAAGCAGTTGTTTTAATTGTTTAATTTTTTATAAGATGGTATATGAATTTGAGCAAATTCTGGGAGATAGTGAAAGTCAGGGAAGGCTGATGTGCTGCAGTCTATGGAGTCACAAAAATTCAAATCAACAGCATAGTTATTACCTGGAAACTACAATTTTTGATACACATTTCACAAAAATTTCTCTTACATTGAGCATTCACTTGAAAAATAATTAAATTTAATATGCAAACAGACAGATGGCAAAGAGCTTATCTTTGCAGCTATTTATTACCTGGGAGACTGGATATATTTGGAGGTTTATTAGCCATTTGCTTTATCATAACCTATTTATGCATATTCTTTGCTTTTTGCACTGGATTCAGATTGTTTCTTTCCAGGTTTTTTTTTTTCTTGTATGATTTCTTTTATAATATATTTCATCTCCAACTCTGAGAGAAAAGGCCTGGAATTATACTTCAACATGTGGATGAGGGGGTATGAGATGTGTTTTACATACCTTGACAAGCCTTCTATGCTGAAATAGATACATGCAACTTCTCTCTCCCCACTCTTTCCCTCACATATAGGAGTCTCAGGTACCATTTCACCCCAAACTGCTCTAAGCTCCAACCACTTCCCATTCTTTGTTTATTCTTGGTTTTTCAATTGCATTTCTTTAAACAAAGATTTTGGAGAAGGCAATGGCACCCCACTCCACTACTCTTGCCTGGAAAATCCCATGGACGGAGGACCTTGGTAGGCTGCAGTCCATGGGATCGCTGAGGGTCGGACATGACTCAGCAACTTCACTTTCACTTTTCACTTTCATGAACCGGAGAAGGAAATGGCAACCCACTCCAGTGTTCTTGCCTGGAGAATCCCAGGGATGATGGAGCCTGGTGGGCTGCATCTATGGAGTCACACAGAGTTGGACACGACTGAAGTGACTTAGCAGCAGCAAACAAAGATTTACAAATTCTTTTTTAAAAATTTTACTCTTTGCAATTTAAATCATGTATGTAAATGTAATATATCTGTTGTTGGGTTGCATGAGAGCTTATAAGTTTGGGATGTATAAATCTATCAATTGGTCATATTTTATCCTCTCTCCCACTGATATTTTAAACATTGAAAGTTCTTAAGCATCCATCAGTTCATTTCAGTTTAGTCGCTCAGTCGTGTCCAACTCTTTGTGACCCCATGGACTGCAGCATGCCAGGCTTCCCCATCCATCACCAAGTCCCAGAGCTTGCTCAAACTCATGTCCATTGAATCAATGATGCCATCTTGTTTACAATGCTAATTTCTGAGAAAAGTAGTCATGTTATTTTTGTTTCTTGATAGTAACATTCACCACATGGAAGCAGAGAATGATACAAAAATTTTGGAATTTCTTCTTCTGGGATTTTCAGAGGAATCAGAATTGCAGCCCCTCATATTTGGTCTGTTCCTCTCCATGTATCTGATCACTGTGTTTGGAAACCTGCTCATTATCCTGGCTGTCAGCTTAGACCCCCACCTCCACACCCCCATGTACTTCTTCCTCTCCAACCTGTCCTTTGTAGACATCTGCTTCACCTCCACAACCATCCCAAAGATGCTGCAGAATATAAGGACACAGAGCAAAGTACTAACCTATGAAGGCTGCATCACCCAGATGTATTTTTTCATACTCTTTGCCGTATTGGACATGTTTCTCCTGACCATGATGGCCTATGACCGATTTGTAGCCATCTGTCACCCCCTGCATTACATGGCCATCATGAACCCCCGGCTCTGTGGTCTGCTGGTTCTGGTGTCCTGGATGATGAGTGCCCTGAATTCCTTGTTACAAAGTGTAATGGTGTTGAGATTGTCTTTCTGTACAGACTTGGAAATCCCCCACTTTTTCTGTGAAATTAATCTGTTGATTCAACTTGCCTGTTCTGACATGTTTCTTAATGAGATAGTAATGTATTTTGCAGCTGCAATATTGGGTGGTGGTTCCTTCACTGGGATTCTTTATTCATATTCCAAGATAGTTTCTTCAATACAAAAAATCTCATCAGCTCAGGGGAAGTATAAGGCATTTTCCACCTGTGCATCTCACCTCTCAGTTGTCTCTTTATTTTATTGTACATGTTTAGGAGTGTACCTTAGCTCTGCTGCTACCCACAGCTCACATTCAAGTACAATCGCCTCAGTGATGTACACAGTGGTCACACCCATGCTGAACCCTTTCATTTATAGTCTACGGAACAAAGACATAAAGAGGGCTCTGGAAAGAATCATTAGGAAGGCAGGTATAACATTGTTACCTGTTCTGGGGCTGAAGAACTACTCATGATTGCAGGATTTAAATAAACGGAGCGAGAAATTGCTATGTTTTAACCAGATTTTGTAAGGAGAACTTGTCCATTTATTTCCAGAAATTTCCTTTTATTTGAATTCAACTCATCTACACAATTTAAGGAACTCAATTTATTGAGCTTTATTATGAATAAAGTTTTGGAAATTTTGATAGAGGGTACATGAATCTATAGAATGCTTTGGGTAGTATCAGCATTTCAATAATATTAAGTTTTCCAAGCCATGGACACCTTATATTTTTTCATCTATTTGTCTTCTTCAATTTTTCTCATCAATATATTATAGGTTTTAGTATAAGACATTTAGTGTACAGATTTTAGTGTAAGATATTTTAGTCTTTCCCCTCATTGATTTTTGTAGCTACATGATCTATCTAACCCCTCTGAACAACAATTCTGAAAATTTAGAATGAGGGTTCTGATTGTATAGTCCTCATTGGATGGACTTTTTTAAAGAACAAATGGGACGATCAGACTTAGTTTTGGAGAAATCTTTGTTTCAGGACTATAAAAAGGTTCACTGTTACAACTTCGGAATCCAGAAGAGTTCATGGAGTAGTAATAAGCACTGGATACACTTGACATCTAACTGGTGTCTTGGGAACAAATCAGCCCAGAAAATTTCCATTCTGTCCAGATAAGTTCCCATGGGGGAAATGTGCTTAGGGTTGGAGTAACAGTGGAAAATGTGCTAATGAGAAAATTCAGTGGATATGCAGAGCTGTAAATATCTCCACTGCTGCTAGGTCTAAGCATGTTCCACTCTGAGCTGGAGAGGTCATGCTTTGTGCATTTGGATTCCTGAGTCTGGCTCAGGGACCCATACTTCGCTTCTTACTTCTTTCTTATCTGGGAACAGAACTTCATTCTCCAATATCAACCACCTGGGGAAGTTTTGGACTTCCACCCAGAGACCTGCATCTCAACCTTTCCATCCAGGTGAGTCTTACAGCCCAGTAGACACTTCAGGAGAAAGCCGCAGAGAATGAAATCCCAGAACATTTACCTGCACTCACTTAGAAACCCAAATACCTGGCTTAGAACCAACAGATCTCCCTGTTTACATGCATGGTTGATTAACTGATTTATAATCTATTTATTTAATATGTTCAGAGAGAATCACCTATCAGATTCAGCAGTACAAGATTATTAGTGATAATTAAGTGATAAGAATGAAAATATACCTGGTGAAATTCAAGAGGAAATTGGAAGCACAATGGTATCAGTAAAATTTGAACATTTCCAGGGAGATGTAGGGTAGGAAAATAAGCTATTACATAAAGAGAAATTTGCAGTGAAATAATGACATCATTTAATTTTTAAAACAATTTTTAAGCAGTTGTTTTAATTGTTTAATTTTTTATAAGATGGTATATGAATTTGAGCAAATTCTGGGAGATAGTGAAAGTCAGGGAAGGCTGATGTGCTGCAGTCTATGGAGTCACAAAAATTCAAATCAACAGCATAGTTATTACCTGGAAACTACAATTTTTGATACACATTTCACAAAAATTTCTCTTACATTGAGCATTCACTTGAAAAATAATTAAATTTAATATGCAAACAGACAGATGGCAAAGAGCTTATCTTTGCAGCTATTTATTACCTGGGAGACTGGATATATTTGGAGGTTTATTAGCCATTTGCTTTATCATAACCTATTTATGCATATTCTTTGCTTTTTGCACTGGATTCAGATTGTTTCTTTCCAGGTTTTTTTTTTTCTTGTATGATTTCTTTTATAATATATTTCATCTCCAACTCTGAGAGAAAAGGCCTGGAATTATACTTCAACATGTGGATGAGGGGGTATGAGATGTGTTTTACATACCTTGACAAGCCTTCTATGCTGAAATAGATACATGCAACTTCTCTCTCCCCACTCTTTCCCTCACATATAGGAGTCTCAGGTACCATTTCACCCCAAACTGCTCTAAGCTCCAACCACTTCCCATTCTTTGTTTATTCTTGGTTTTTCAATTGCATTTCTTTAAACAAAGATTTTGGAGAAGGCAATGGCACCCCACTCCACTACTCTTGCCTGGAAAATCCCATGGACGGAGGACCTTGGTAGGCTGCAGTCCATGGGATCGCTGAGGGTCGGACATGACTCAGCAACTTCACTTTCACTTTTCACTTTCATGAACCGGAGAAGGAAATGGCAACCCACTCCAGTGTTCTTGCCTGGAGAATCCCAGGGATGATGGAGCCTGGTGGGCTGCATCTATGGAGTCACACAGAGTTGGACACGACTGAAGTGACTTAGCAGCAGCAAACAAAGATTTACAAATTCTTTTTTAAAAATTTTACTCTTTGCAATTTAAATCATGTATGTAAATGTAATATATCTGTTGTTGGGTTGCATGAGAGCTTATAAGTTTGGGATGTATAAATCTATCAATTGGTCATATTTTATCCTCTCTCCCACTGATATTTTAAACATTGAAAGTTCTTAAGCATCCATCAGTTCATTTCAGTTTAGTCGCTCAGTCGTGTCCAACTCTTTGTGACCCCATGGACTGCAGCATGCCAGGCTTCCCCATCCATCACCAAGTCCCAGAGCTTGCTCAAACTCATGTCCATTGAATCAATGATGCCATCTAACCATCTCACCCTCTGTTGTCCCCTTCTCCTCCTGCCTTCAATCTTTCCCAGCATCAGGGTCTTTTCCAATGAGTCAGCTCTTCACATCAGGTGGCCAAAGTATTGGAGCTTCAGCATCAGTCCTTCCAATGAATATTCAGGATTGATTACACTTATGATTGACTGGTTTGATTTTCTTGCAGTCCTCCTATGCATCCATAGCAGTAATAAACCACCTGTTATATGCATTACCATATAATCTCACATGGTTTTTGTTTCTACCACCTTCTGCCTTTTGTGAGTAGTCTATTTTTAAAAGAGCAATTATTTGCTGCCTTCTTGTGGAATATGTGCTTTTGCATACAATTAAAGATCACTTATATGTTTTTCATAAGCTTATTTTAAACATTTATGTTTGTGTAGGTTGAAATTAAAATTTTAGATACAACTTCCTGCACTATTTTTAAATTGCATTTTCCATTCTCTGTTAAATTTTTACCCATATTATTATATTTAAAACCTGTGTTGATGTGACTATTACTACTTTATATTTTTCTTTCAGAAGTTCATTTTATTTTCTCATTCTATTTGCTTAATAACTTTGTTTTGAATACAATATATTTAATCTGGTTTTGTTTCCCTTGGTGTTCTTTTTATTTTGAAATTTTAATTTTTTAAAATATTTGTTTCTGTATAAGTGCACACCGTTATGAAACCATCTGAGTGAACAAAGCAGGTGAGGTCTCTGCTTTGGATCTCATATTTCCATCGAGAAAGAAGAGTGTAGTAAAAAATGCATGTATGACAAAAATGTCCTTAGGTATATATCAAATGAGAAAGGTGTAAGTTTTGTGGCATGGGTAGATTTTATAGAGTATATTGTGGGGAGGTCTTTGCGTCTGGGACAAGAATCAGAAACAGAAGTGAAATGTGACCAACGGTTTTAGCAAAAATAAATCTAAACTCAAAGTCCAAGAATGACAATGATACCACATAAAAAAACTGAGAGACGTGACATCCTCATCCACTGTTTTATTACCTCATTCTTTGAAATGTATGAAAACGTGTAGTCAAATACACAGGAATAAATACAGAATAAAAATCCAGTCAAGGTTCTAATGTGAATGCCATAACGAGGCGAGTGGAGGAAGGAAGGTGCACTCGGCATGTGGTCCCCGGAGTCTGCCTTCCGCACCCACGGTGCGGCCTGTTCTCTAGGCAACCAAACTCTTCTCTTGAGCTCTAGTCACGTTGCTTCTCACCCTTTTAAGGACTAGCCTCTCTTGTAAGTATTCTTGCCTTAACTGCGGTGGATAAGAAGCTGTTCAGAATGTGTCCCAGAGTAAAACACACCTTTTACATGTGACCCAGCTTGTGTGCACAGCAACCAAGGAACACACCTGTGCAGGTGACTTCCCAGGTGGCACCTGGCAAAGAACCTACCTGCCGGTGCGGGAGACATAAGAGACATGTGTTTGATCCCTGAGTCGGGAAGATCCCCTGGAGGAGGGCGTGGCAACTCACTCCAGTATTCTTGCCTGGAGAATTCCGTGGACAGAGGAGCCAGGGGGCACGGTCGATAGGGTCCCAAAGAGTCGAACATGACTGAAGTGACTTCGCACACATGCACCCATGTGTACGCACATACACACACAAGAACAGCTGAACAGAAAGAATAAACCCTACATGTATTAATACAATGCACTCTATTCTTCTGTGTTTAGTTTGTTATATCCTATTTTATTTTTACAAACTATAGTCTGATAAATCTGAATCTCAGAATATGGAAAACATTCCTCCAGCATGCCTCCCATACCTATGTTAGCATTTACCTGCTTCTTTTTCTTCCCTAATCATCCACAGTTTCTGAGAGAACATATTCTTTTATTGCTTCATGCAGTATATAATTTAGCTATTCAGCTATTTATTCAGCTATTTTCCCCAACTAAACTAAGTTTGGAAGGTTGAGGAGTATACATGATATTGATACATGCCTCAAGGCACTCACAGTCTAGGTGAAAATATTGAATGAATAAAACTCACACAGTGATAACCTTTTATCTAAATTATCAGTAAACTGTCCTTTTTCTGTGGGAATAATTTTTAATATAAATTTATTTATTTTAATTGGAGGTTAATTACTTTACAATATTGTATTGGTTTTGCCATACATCAACATGAATCTGCCATAGGCATACACGTGTTCCCCATCCTGAACCCCCTCCCTCCTCCCTCCCCGTATGTGGGAATAATTTTAAAGTTCATGTAGGAGATGTCCAAAACTCCATCTCTAAAACAGGAGATGGAGTTTGCAATACAGAGATAAGTGAAAAAAATTCCATATAGACCAGTGATTGACTCTCCAAGCAGAGGGAACAGATGCATATATGCCCTGAGACTCGAGCCTGTGGCATCTAGTGACTCTGTGGCTCAGGTTCAGTATTCATGAGATGAAGGTGAGTAAGGGCAGCATGAGTGTGAAGTTGGTGGTTCATTCAGGGAAAGTCAAGGATGGGGTGTGAAGCTATGGAATTTAGGGTCCATTCCTTATTGGGGAGTCACTGGTGAGAGTTAAGGGAGCTGGACAGTCAGCTTTGTAATATAGAAAGACTTCTTTAGCTTCATGTGAATATTGGATAGAGGGCCCTGTACCAGCCTGTGATAGATGGGAAAGATGACCGGAAACTGAAATAAGGTTGGGGATTGGGGACTAAGATGTGGGAAAGCAATGGAAACATTTGAGAGAAAAAAGAGAAAAACCAGCCGAATCTCATCACCAGAGGTGATGTAAATCATTCATTTACTACCAGGAAGGAACTATTCTAAACAGTTTGTGTATGTTGACTAAATCTGTCAAGTATCTTATCATGAGTACTGCTATCCTGATAATCTGAGTAATAATGTTAACATTTAGAAGGTTCCAGTGGCTGTCCATGTTCAAACAGCAAATATGTGCAGATCCAAAATGTAAATCTAGAATCTCAAACTACAAAAGTTTTACAGCTGATATCACTTAGGAATTCTTTTACCAAATCATTCTTTTTTTTTTTAATTTTTATTTTTACTTTATTTTGCTTTACAGTACTGTATTGGTTTGGCCATACATTGACATGGATAAGCCACAGGTGTACATGAGTTTCCAATCCTGAACCCTCCTCCCACCTCCCACCCCATATCATCTCTCTGAATCATCCCCGTGCACCAGCCCCAAGCATCCTGTATCCTGTATCAAACATAGACCGGCGGTTCGTTTCTTACCTGATAGTATACAGGTTTCAATGTCACTCTCCCAAATCATCCCACCCTCTCCCTCTCCCTCAGAGGCCAAAAGTCCGTTCTATACATCTGTGTCTCTTTTGCTGTCTCACATACAGGGTTATCGTTACCATCTTTCTAAATTCCATATATATGTGTTAGTATACCGTATTGGTGTTTTTCTTTCTGATTTACTTCACTCTGTATAATCGGCTCCAGTTTCATCCACCTCATTACAACTGATTCAAATGTATTCTTTTTAATGACTGAGCAATACTCCATGTGTATATGTACCACAGCTTTCTTATCCAGTCATCTGCTGATGGACATCCAGGTTGCTTCCATGTCCTGGCTATTATAAACAGTGCTGCGATGAACATTGGGGTACATGTGTCTCTTTCACTTCTGGTTTCATCGGTGTGTAAGCCCAGCAGGGGGATTGCTGGGTCATAAGGCAGTTCTATTTGCAACTTTTTAAGGAATCTCCACACTGTTATCCATAGTGGCTGTACTAGTTTGCATTCCCACCAACAGAGTAAGAGGGTTCCCTTTTCTCCACACCCTCTCCAGCATTTATTGCTTGTAGACTTTTGGATCGTAGCCATTCTGACTGGTGTGAAATGGTACCTCACTGTGGTCTTGATTTGCATTTCTCTGATAATCAGTGATGTTTAGCATCTTTTCATGTGTTTGTTAGCCATGTGTATGTCTTTTTTGGAGAAATGTTTATTTAGTTCTTTGGCCCATTTTTTGATTGGGTCGTTTATTTTTCTGGAATTGAGCTGCATAAGTTGCTTGTACATTTTTGAGATTAGTTGTTTGTCAGTTGCTTTATTTGCTATTATTTTCTCCCATTCAGAAGGCTGTCTTTTCACCTTGCTTATAGTTTCCTTTGTTGTACAGATTAAAGACAATTTATTTAACAAGTGGTGCTGGGAAAACTGGTCAACCACTTGTAAAAGAATGAAACCAAATCATTCTTTAAATCCTCCACTTTTGTTGAACTTTATTTCACTTTGTGAATTGTAGGTTTATTCCCTTTGCTCATTTTCCTGGTGGGAAATCTATCAGATATTTGATAACATAAATACATCTCTTCTTTCTTTTTTAGATAAAATGCTTTTTGCTGCTTTGCTATTCTGGGTAACATGGGGATAGAACAGGGGCTGGAATGTCACCAAAAGTAAGGAAGCTTTAGTTTTGGTGCCATTCCACCACAAACTCTATGGATTACCTAAGTTTATTAGAAATTTTTTCCCCTTACATCTCCTTTTCTACCCCTCTCAGTTTTTTAAAGTGATATTTTTTTTTTTTTCTTTGAATACTGGACATAAAATGGTCATGTTAAAAAGGAGGCCCACCTATGTTCACAGGTTCATGGGAGACTTAGCAAATGGAATTTAGGTACTATTGGTACAACTTTGCAGGAAAGATAATCATTGACATTGACAAAACATTGACAGCTTGTATTGTGTCATTGTTTTCCTAATTATTGTGGCTGAGAGTATACCGGTAATAGCATCATTCCAGTAGGGGTGAGTGTGTGTCTGTGTGTGTCAGTACACAAGTGTGCATGTTGTGGAGCATAAACAGTTCCCAAGGCAGAAAAGGGATACCTGAGCCCACGTATGCATACGTGTGTACTAAGCCACTTCAGTCATGTCCTACTCTTTATGACCCTATGAGCTGCAGCCTGCCAGGCTCCTCTGTCCAGGAGATTCTCCAGATAAGAATATTGGCGTGGGTTACCATCCCCTTCTCCAGGAGTTCTACCTGATCCAAGGATTGAACCCATACCTCTTATGTCTCCTGCATTGACAGGTGGATTCTTTACCACTGGCGTCACTTGGGAAGCCCGAGTCCACATATAAGGGTCTTCGATATGAGGTCCTTATAATATAAACCAATATATTAAAATAAATTATAAAAAAGAAAATAAAATAATAAGGAAAGGATTCATTTCTAATCACTGGATCTCTTGGAAATAAATTTAATAAAATGCAGGTAAAAATATGATGAACTAAGTTCCCTGTGACTTGAAGTCTCAGCTGTAACAGGAAGGACACCTCGTTCCTCCAAATTCTCTGAAACTAGCTTCACTCTCCATCTTGCACATCCCCCTGGACACAGTGGCTTACTTTTTAACCTTGACTTTCTTAAACAACTGCTTTTCAGGCCCTTCGCCCTAGCTTTTCACTCTGACCAGCACACACTTCAACCAGATAACCTCGTGTCTCCTGTCCTCTTTTCCATGAGATCTCCAATCAAATATTTTCCAGTCTAATTCAATGACTGGGTAAAAAAGAATATACCTTTAACCATTTTGTTATACCTGATTTCTTTTTGTTCACTTCATCTGTCACCATCTGAAAATTTGTATGATTTTTTTCTTTATATTTTTTCTCCATTATTGAAGAACAGTAGAGACGCTGTATTTTTGCCTAGATATTGGTCAGACCTCAACTGACATTACTCAAGTGTGTCACATTAACTTCTTATTAAAAGTGTAGAATACCCAACAACCTGGACGAAAGGCTGGATGCACAATAAGAAGGCACAGGAGCATGCCTTGACAGGTAAAGATCCATACCAAATTATGGATTCTGACTTCTAGTGCAAAGTATATATTGCAGAATTCAATTAGGTTTCCAATCGCAATTTTTGGGAAACTTCGTCATGTTAATTTTTATTCCAGGTAGCCATCTCCACCACATGGAACCAGTGAATGATACACAAATTTCAGAATTTATTCTTCTGGGATTATCAAATGAACCAGAACTGCAGCCTCTCATATTTGGGCTTTTCCTCTCCACGTACCTGACCACTGTGTTCGGAAACCTGCTCATCATCCTGGCTGTCAGCTCAGACCCCCATCTCCACACCCCCATGTACTTCTTCCTCTCCAACCTGTCCTTTGTAGACATCTGTTTCATCTCCACCACCATCCCAAAGATGCTGAATAATATACAGACACAGAGCAAAGTTATAACTTATGAAGGCTGCATCACCCAGATATACTTCTTCCTATTCTTTGCTACACTGGAAAACTTCCTCCTGACTGTGATGGCCTATGATCGCTTCATGGCCATCTGTCAGCCTCTCCACTACACGGTCATCATGAATCCCCGGCTCTGTGGACTGCTGGTGCTGGTGTCCTGGGTGATGAGTGCCCTGAATTCCTTAAGCCAAAGTTTAATGATGTTGTGGCTGTCCTTCTGTACAGATGTGGAAATCCCCCATTTTTTCTGTGAAATTAATCAAGTGGTTCGACTTGCCTGTTCTGACACATTTCTCAATAACATGGTGATGTATTTTGCAGCTGGGATGTTGGGTGGTGCTTCCCTCACTGGTATTCTTTACTCATACTCTAAGATAGTTTCCTCAATAAGAGGAATGTCATCAGCCCACGGGAAGTATAAAGCATTTTCTACCTGTGCATCTCATCTCTCAATTGTTTCCTTATTTTATTGTACTATCTTAGGAGTGTACCTTAGCTCTGCAGGTACCTACAGCTCACACTCAAGTGCAGTCGCCTCAGTGATGTACACAGTGGTCACACCAATGCTGAACCCCTTCATCTACAGTCTCAGAAATAAAGACATAAAGAGGGCTTTGAAAAGAATAACTGGAATGTCCATTATATAAGGTCCAATTGTCCTGGGGCTGAATACTCATGATTGTAGGGCTCAAAACCTCAGAAGCAGAAGGTGCTATTCTTCCTTTTTTTTATTTATTTGAGTGAAGTATAATTGATTTACAATGTAGTATCATTTTCTGCTGTACAGCAAAGTGGTTGTTTTACATATATATATACACACATATATACACACACACACACACATTATTTTTCATATTCTTTTGCATCATGGTTTTGTCACAAGTTATTGAATATTTATATGTATATATATATATATATTCCATGTCTTGGCTATTGTAAATAGTGCTGCAACGACTGTTGGGGTGCATATATCTTTTCAAATTACATTATTCTTTGGATATATGCTTATAAGTAGAATTGCTGGATCATATGCCAATTCTATTTTTACCGTTTTGAGGACCCTCCATTCTGGTATCTGGTCCCATCACTTCATGGGAAATAGATGGAAAAACAGTGGAAACAGTGTCGGACTTTATTTTGGGGGGCTCCAAAATCACTGCAGATGGTGACTGCAGCCATGAAATTAAAAGATGCTTACTCCTTGGAAGAAAAGTTATGACCAACCTAGACAGCATATTCAAAAGCAGAGACATTACTTTGCCAACAAAGGTCAAGGCTATGGTTTTTCCTGTGGTCATGTATGGATGTGAGAGTTGGACTGCGAAGAAGGCTGAGTGCCGAAGAATTGATGCTTTTGAACTGTGGTGTTGGAGAAGACTCTTAAGAGTCCCTTGGACTGCAAGGAGATCCAACCAGTCCATTCTGAAGGAGATCAGCCCTGGAATTTCTTTGGAAGGAATGATGCTGAAACTGAAACTCCAGTACTTTGGCCACCTGATGCGAAGAGTTGACTCATTGGAAAAGACTCTGATGCTGGGAGGGATTGGGGGCAGAAGGAGAAGGGGACAACAGAGGATGAGATGGCTGGATGGCATCACGGACTCGATGGACATGAGTGTGAGTGAATTCCGGGAGTTGGTGATGAACAGGGAGGCCTGGCGTGCTGCGATTCATGGGGTCACAAAGATTCGGACACGACTGAGTGACTGAACTGACTGACATACTGTTTTGCATATTGACTCCAATAATTTACATGCCCATCAACAGTGCAGGAGGGTTCCCTTTTGTCCACACCCTCTCCAGTATTTTTTATTGGTAGACTCTTTAATGATACTGATTCTGACAGTGTGAAGTGGTACCTCACTGTTTTGATTGTTGAAGTAGAACTCTCTCCTTCTATTTATTTACTTGAATGCCCATTTCTTTGAATTCAATTCCTCTACACAATTTGTCATTCACTACTCTGTATGTTATATAGACATTTTCCCCTTTGTCCATATTCACACATGCCCAAAGTTTTTCCCAAGTTTAAATCAGAAATGTTTGAAAATTTTCCATTATCTTACATGGGACAACTTTGAGTTCTTAAAAATAATTTCTTCTCAAAGACCTGTTTCAGTGGACTTGTGGACACAGTGCAATAGGAAGGGAGTGGGACGAATCAAGAAAGCAGCATCAACATATATACACTATTGTGTGTAAAATGGATAGTTGATGAGAAGTTGCTATATAACACAGGGAGTCCAGCCTGGCACTCTGTGATGACCTAGAGGAGTGGAATGGGGAGAGGGAGGGAGACTGCAAAGAGATGGGACACAATAGCTTCAGATTTAATGTGCACAATTTGATGAATTATAAGAGTTATAAAAAAACTAAGAGAATGTGCTGCATATTTCCACTTGTGCATAATAATACAGTGCACATGCATTTAAGTGCTCTGCATGTAACTGTGAAAACTTTAAGCTCCCTGGGGCTCAATTTCTTTATTTCTGAAGTTAATGTGGAATACTAAATGGCAGAAAGTGAAGAGGAGCTAAAAAGCCTCTTGATGAAAGTGAAAGAGGAGAGCGAAAAAGTTGGCTTAAAGCTCAACATTAAGAAAATGAAGATCATGCATCCGGTCCCATCACTTCATGGGAAATAGACGGGGAAACAGTGGAAACAGTGTCAGACTTTACTTTTTTGGGCTCCAAAATCACTGCAGATGGTGACTGCAGCCATGAAATTAAAAGACACTTGCTCCTTGGAAGAAAAATTATGACCAACCTAGATAGTATATTCCAAAGCAGAGACATTACTTTGCCAACTAAGGTCCTTCTAGTCAAGGCTATGGTTTTTCCACTGGTCATGTATGGATGTGAGAGTTGGACTGTGAAGAAGGCTGAGCGCCAAAGAATTGATGCTTTTGAACTGTGATGTTGGAGAAGACTCTTGAGAGTGCCTTGGACTGCAAGGAGATCCAACCAGTCCATTCTGAAGGAGATCAAGCCTGGGATTTCTTTGGAAGGACTGATGCTAAAGCTGAAACTTCAGTACTTTGGCCGCCTCATGTGAAGAGTTGACTCACTGGAAAAGACTCTGATGCTGGGAGGGATTGGGGGCAGGAGGAGAAGGGGACGACCGAGGATGAGATGGCTGGATGGCATCACAGACTCGATGGACATGAGTCTGAGTGAACTCCGGGAGATGGTGATGAACAGGGAGGCCTAGCGTGCTGTGATTCATGGGGTCACAAAGAGTCGGACAAGACTGAGTGACTGAACTTAACTGAAATACAACTTCATAAGGATGCTATAAGAAATAAATAAAATGTGTGGAAGCTCATGTTTTGTGTAAATAAAATATTTTTGTGTTTATATGAGTGTGTTTCACATAGTTTTCCTTAAAACTAGCATAATTGTACACACACATATACACATACAACACAATTAGGATTCCATCTTTTATGGTATATAGGAAACTTGATAGAATGTTGGAAAGGATAGATATGAAAAAATGAATGTCTGAATTACCAAGAAGCATAAAGATGTAGAAATATAAGCACAAAAATTTAAAGTCAAATAGGTAACTTCGTTTTCACAATAGATAATTTATCCTATCTTAAAGTTATGAAGATATCATACTCAGGCAAAATTAATATTTATGCAATGAAGATTTCACTAATAGCACACAATACCCTTAACTTGATTTTTTTAATTTATTTTATTTTATTTTTTCCTTTCTTTTTCCTTTTAATTTTTTCACTTTACAATACTATATTGGTTTTGCCATACATTGACATGAATCCACCACAGGTGTACATGAGTTCCCAACCCCAAATGCCCCTCCAGCCCCTCTCCCCACATCATCTCTCTGGGTCATCCCAGTGCACCAGCCCCAAGCATCCTGTATCCTGTATCAAACCTAGACTAGCGATTATTTTCTTACATGATAGTATACATGTTTCAATGCTATTCTCTCAAATTATCTCACACTCTCCCTTTCCCACAGAGTCCAAAAGTCTGTTCTTTACATCTGTGTCTCTTTTACTGTCTCATATACAGGGTTATCATTACCACAGTGTTCATCGCAGCACTGTTTGTAATAGCCAGGACATGGAAGCAACCTAGATGTCCATCAGCAGATGAATGGATAAGAAAGCTGTGGTACATATATACAATGGAATATTACTCATCCATTAAAAAGGAACACATTTGAGTCAGTTCTAATGAGTTGGATGAACCTAGAACCTATTATGCAGAGTAAAGTGAGTCAGAAATCGAAAGATAAATACTGTATTTCAACACATATATATAGAATCTAGGGAAATGGCACTGAAGAATTTATTTACAGGGCAGCAGTGGAGAAACAGACATAGAGAATAAACTTATGGAAATGGGACAAGGGGAGCAGAGAGTGAGATGTATGGGAAAAGTAACATGGAAACTTACATTACCATATTAAAAAGTCTATATTATCTTCCTACTGCAATTATAAAATACTCCAACTTTAGTTGCTTAAAGTAAACAAATGCATACTCTTACAGTTCTAGATATCAGAAGCTTGAAGTGAGTCTTATTGGGCTAATATTAAATGTTTGGGGAGGTGGCTCTAAACTCACCATGACCCACAAACACACCAAATTGACGGCTGTATGTGGATCAATTTCTTCTGAAAAAGACCTCAAACCTAGGTGAATATTTCCTCCATAGCAAAGACTTATAAGGTCACATAAAAATGGCAGGAGAAGCAGAGATGCGGTCTCTTCAAATACTGCTCTCCCGGTGTTGGTAACCCACCAATGGGAAGGATCTCACATTTTTACTAAGGAAAATGGGTTTGCACCTTACTTCATGTATACGAGCCCTTGGGACCTACACCAGAGAGATAAGTCAGCAAAGTGCATGGACCTAAACACCAATGGGGCTGCTCCCCAGAGACTGTAAGGTCAGTAGGGAAGGGAAAGTCTGCTCTGAAAGAGCTTCTGCACATGCACTGACCCCAGGACCCAGCACAAAAGCAGCAGTTTGAAAAGCACCTGCTGCATGCATGCTAAGTCATTTCAGTCGCATCCAACTCTTTGCTACCCTATGGACTGTAGCCTGCCAGACTCCTTTATCCATGAAATTCTCCAGGCAGCAATACTGGAGTGGGTTGCCATCCCCTCCTCCAAGGGATCTTCCTGAACTGGGGATCTAATCTCTTATGTTTCCTGCACTGACTGGTAGGTTCTTTACTAGCATCACCAGAAAAGCACTTAGAAAGTGTGTAAAGGAGATTTATTAGTTAATTAAAGCATCTGCTGGGGATGCAGGGGCTTGAAACGTTCTCCGGGAACAGAGGCACTGGCACACCTCATGTGTGCGCTCTTGATCCACTGTGCTAGCTCATCACTGGCAGCAGCCGCTATTGCACTCCCTCTGCCTTGCTAGCTAGTGCCCATGGAATGCCCTGTCTTCATGTTTTTCCTTCACCTTGTGAAGCCAGCAGGTTTTCCTGGAATTTGCACTTTCTTTGCTACACGAAAACTGGAGAGTTTGTCCCCACACTCTCCCATGCCCATTCTGTGGTCAGTGTGCTTGCCCCACCCATGTGTCTCCCACAGCCACCCTGCCCTCGGAGGGCTCATTCACCCATAGATACCCACATACTTGCTGCAACCAATGGGCTTGACCTGGCTTCAGGCACTCCTGCAGGCCTGTTGACCTGTTGAAGCCAAAAGTCCTGCCCTTCACCGTGATCTTCCTAGGCCCTGATATAGGTAAGGCTTCCCCTGGTCCAGGCTCCTTTGAGAGCCTCAGTGAAACCAGAGAGTTTGCCCACCTCATGTGCTCATCCATGACCCTACTTCAGGTGAACTTTCCCTATGCTCCTGCCCCTCCACCTATAGCTGGTGAGTTTCTGCCAGACCTAGACAACCCTGTAGTCCAACTACACACTGCTGGCACACACAGTACACACAGGAGATGCCACTTGAACACCTGGCATTATCCACAGGTGACCTGTGCTAAGGGGGCCTAAATCCTCACTCAATCATGTCCTACTCTTTACCACCCCATGGACCATAGCCTGCCAGGCTTCTCTGTCCATGGGATTCTCCAGGCAAGAATACTGGAGTGGGTAGCCATTCCCTTCTCCAGGGGATCTTCCTGACCCAGGGATCGAATCCAGGTCTCCTGCATTGGCAGGAAGATTCTTTACCTTCCGAGCCACCAGAGAAGCTCAGTCACAACTAAATTTTATCTTAAATTAACTGTTTAGCAGCCTTAATAAATCTGAAATACGAATCTTCCCTTGTGACAAAAAGTATCATATTTAAGTTAACTGGGATTGAGATGTGGCAGCATTTTGGAAGTCCTTATCCTGCCTACTACAAAATATTTTTCAATAGTGTATCATTTTGTGTCATTCAAGAACCTTTATATAAAAGAAACCAACAGAATTTACCATAGCCTCTGGAATGAGTGAATAAGTTATTGCTTCAAAATTACATGCAAAGTCACTTTTTGGTGCAGAACTAAAACTGTCTACAACTGAATGTATCACAGGCTTATAGTCTTTCTACTCAAAGAGTGATCCACAGACCAGGACCACCAGCATCAAAATCATCCAGGAGCTTGCTAGATATTCAGAGTCTCTGGGCACACCAGGACCTGCTGAATCAGATTCTGCATTTGTAGCAGGATTGTTGTTGACTCCCAGACAGATGGAAGTTAGAGAAGAGCTTGTCTGGAGTAAATTTTTCAACCCTTTACTGTTGACATTTGGGGCAGGATGATGCTGTTCTGGAGGTTCTTTCCTATGGATTTGATATTTAGCAGCATCATTTCAGACATCATCGTACATCCTAAGGGGGAAATCCTTTCTGCTTGAGAACCACTAGCCTAGAGTTTGAAAGACAGAAGCATACTGACATGTTTATAGTCAAGGCATATCACATACTCAGATACTAACTTTGGCCAGATCACTAAACCCTTCCAAGCCTCCTTTCTGTAGTTGATAATGGAATTCTTTATGTACTTCCTCATAGATAAAACATTTATAAATATTAAATCAAAAAATCTGTATAACATTCTAAGTCTTTAGTAAAAGAAAAAAGAAAAATAGATCTAAATATATTCCAGATCACTAGCAAGTATTTTATGAAAGTAAAAATGTTAGTCACTCAATCATGTCCAACTCTATGTGACTCCATGGACTGTAGCCCACGAGGCTGTCCTCTCCATGGAATTCTTCAGGCAAGAATACTGGACTGGATTGCCATTCCCTTCTCCAGGGGATCTTCCCAACCCAGAGATCGAACCAGTGTCTCCCATATTGCAGGCAGATTCTTTACCATCTGAGTCACCAAATATTTTATAATGTAGAACTAAATGATAGCTCAGAACTAGAGATGTAAGTATGAAATTCCTACCTGATACAGCAAAAGTGTTATGAAGACAATGTACGCAAAGCCCATGTTTTATTATCAAAAGAATTTGGTATCTCCCCTCTACACACACACACACACACACCCCTTGTTGAAAGAGTGGAAATTTTCTGGAGATTCAGGAGGTAAGTCCCCACCACAAGACAATGTCTTGAAGATACAAGAGACCTAATCCAGATGGGTTTCTCAGTCTTACACTTGGAGAAAACTTGAGACAAGGAACTGGGAGATTTAGAGATCTCAAAAGGAGGTCATTTCATGGAGAAGGAGTGAAAAAAGAAAAACAAAATTGGATTCTCATGGCTTCTACCCTGGTCTCTTGTGAATAGAAGATCATTAAGAAAAATTTCCTTCCCTCCAGAACAGTTTTCCACGAGGGAAATGTGTGTTTAAAAGTTGAAATAACTAGAGAGAAATGAGCAGATATAGGGCATAATCAATATCTCCACTCTAACCTCTCAGTGTTTATAAACTTGGACTGGAGGGAGCTTTCTTTTCCTTTGTTTGTTTGGAGTCCTAACTCTGGCTGGGGGGCTGTAGCTTCCCTCCTTCCTACTGTCTTGTCTGGGGAGAGAGCCTTAGTCTCCATCATCTACCCTCCAGGGAAAAATTCAGACTCCCTGTTGGAGTCTCTGTTGGACCTTTCAGAGTGAACATCCAGGTGAGTCCAACAACTCAGATTACAGTGCATTAGAAGGTCAGAGACAAAGGAAGCCAATTCAACTCAATCCAGAGAAAAGCAAAAAGCTGTGTCTCTTTTCTTGATTAATTAACTAATGTATCTATTTTTGCTGTTACATAATATTTCACAATGTGACTGTGCTACTTATACTTTTGATGTCTTTCATATTTTTAACCATTAAATTGCTACTATGTCAAAGCTAGAAAAACTATGTTGAGATTGTTAAATTTGAATCATGGTTCCTATAAAAAACAATCCCTCTACCCCGCTCAGGGGACACATTGAGCAATGTCCAGGGACATTTTTGTCATGCTGGAGAGAGGTGGGTGGACACCATGGATACTGTCAACACCCTTCAGTGCACAGGAAAGAGCACATAAAAGAGAACGATCTGGCCTAGAAAATTCACAGTGCTGAGACCAAGAATCCCTGGGACAAGAATAGCTGTATTTGTAATGTTTATTGCTGTCTTCAGGTTGTTTTTCAGTCTTGTAATCCTTTGTGTTTCTGCCAGCAAAACTAGAGTACTGCTTTTGCAACCAGTTGAAAAGTTCCAACCTCAGTCACCAGGACAGTTCTTTTTACCAGGCTGATGAGTGTAAGACATTTCTTGTTTTCTTAAACTACTGCACAGTTTCAGCAAAATTTACATATATTGAATATCATTTTTGTTTGCTTTTTGTTACTATGTGCCCATATATTACTTGCCCATTTTTCTATTACTTTCAGCATTCCAAATGATCTCTACTGATCATTCTTGCTCATTGGAATTTTGGAGGGAATATACCTCTTCATTTTTTTTTAATTTATTTATTTTTTTTTTAATTACAATACTGTATTTGTTTTGCCATACGTTGACATGTATTAGCCACAGGTGAACACAATCTCCCAATGCCGAAGCCCCCTCCCACCTCCCACCCCACACCATCTACCTGAATCATCCTGTGCACCAGCCCCATGCATCCTGCATCCTGCATTGAACATAGACTGGCGCTTCGTTTCTTACAAGGTAGTATATGTTTCAATGCCATTCTCCCAAACCATCCCACCCTCTCCCTCTCCCCTAGAGTCCAAAAGTCCGTTCTATACCTCTGTGTCTCTTTTGTTGTCTCACATATAGGGTCATCATTACTATCTTCTAAATTCCATATATATGTGTCAGTATACTGTATTGGTGTTTTTCTTTCTGGCTTACTTCACTCTGTATAATCGGTTCCCATTTCATCCATCTCATTAGAACTGAGTCAAATTTATTCTTTTTAAGGGCTGAGTAGTCCTCCATTGTGTATATGTACCACAGCTTTCTTATCCATTCATCTGTTGATGGACATCTAGGTTGCTTCCATGTCCTGGCTATTATGAACAGTGCTGCGATGAACATTGGGGTACATCTTCCAGATAGATAGACATTTACTCCAGGCTTTATTTAACAACCCAACTTTTTTCTACTAGACTGAAATATAATCTGGCCATATGGTAAATGTCCATATACAATGAGGTCTAAAAAACAAACATTAAATACTGTTCCTTCAGCTCTTCAAGAAGTATATTTTTATAATTTTCATTCTTAGATCTTTGCCATTTTATCTTTAATTAGAGAATCATGTTGATGTGATTGAAATTTTACTCTGAACAAGGAAGGTGGTGGGAATTGCCTTTTATAGGAACCATAGTTTAAATTTAATGATCTCAACATATTTTTTCTAGCATTGACCTAGTAGCAATTTAATGATAAAGAATATGAAAGACAGTCAAATTGTAAATAGCACAGTCGCACTGTGAAATATAACAACCAAAATAGATACATTAATTAATTACTCAAGCAAAGAAACATAAGTCAATAGTATACCCATTGGCTGTGTCACAAAAAAGATCAAAAATCAAAGCTCAATAATAGCAGAAAATAATGTCACAAAGAAAAATGAAAGAAAGACTAGCACACCCACTATTGCACTAATTAAACAATTGTGGTCAAATGAGCATAGATATGTACAGGAAAGGCAAGTGGAACAATAAAGGTTCGGTCAGTGTGTGATCCCTAGAGTCTGAGGGTACTTCAGAATCCACACTGCTGCTTATTCTTTCTGCAACCTTACTCTTCTGTTGGGCTCCTCATTCATGTTGTTTACCTCACATTACCAGGATTTCCCTTTTTAAACTAGTCTTGTCTTCACTGAGGTAGATGCTTGAGATTTAGACTATATATCAAGTCTATGCCTTTATTTTGTGGTCCAGCATGCTTGCGCATAGAAACAAAGAAATACAAGCATATGTACACACTTGCATGACTGAACAAAGAGAATTATGCAACAACCTTGCCCTTACTATGTATTTGCAATTGCTGGGAGGGATTGGGGGCAAGAGGAGAAGGGGACGACAGAGGATGAGATGGCTGGATGGCATCACCGACTCGATGGACGTGAGTCTGAGTGAGCTCCGGGAGTTGGTGATGGACAGGGAGGCCTGGCGTGCTGCAGTTCATGGGGTCGCAAAGAGTCGGACAGTACTGAATGACTGAACTGAACTGTTATATCTACAATGTTACCCTTACTATGTATTTGTGATGGTTTCTGAGTTTTTCTTTTGCAACTTATTGGTACTACTCTACTTAATTCTTAATATCATAGTTTAAAACCCTAATGGGTCCCAGTCTCAGAATATGAGCATTTCTCTGACATATCCTCCATACTTGCGTTAGTACAATTGACCTTCTATATCTGCAGTTTCCACATCTGTTGGTTTGCCCATTTGCAAATCAAAACTATCCAGAAATTTTCAGCAAGCTCCAGAAAGCAAAATTTGAATATACTATTCACCAGCAACTATTTTGGAGAAGGAAATGGCAACTCACTCCAGTGTTCTTGCCTAGAGAATACCAGGGACGGTGGAGCCTGGTGGGCTGCCGTCTATGGGGTCGCGCAGAGTTGGACACAACTGAAGCGACTTAGCAGTAGCAACAGCAGCAACTATTTACAGGACATTTGCACTGTTATTAGGTATTATAAGCAATCTAGAGATGTATATTAAGATACAATATACTGAGGATATATGCAGGCTATGTGCAAGACTATATACTACATATGGTATAGTGTATGAGACTATATGGGACTTGTTCATCCTCAGATTTTTGAATAGGCAGGAAGCCAGTGCTCCATGGATACAGAGGGACACACTTCTGTGCTTTCTTTCACCATTGCCAATTTTTCTGAAAATAACTTCTCTCACTCTTTCTTGCAATATATATATTTATTCAGTTACCTTTCCAAGCAAACTAAATCTGATATGGAAGAGTGGTAAGTATAGCATTGCTATGTGCCTCTGGACCCTCAGTCTGGTGATGGATAAAAGACATGAATATAGATAAAATTTTCAAAATGACAGCCCTTCTATCTAAATTAAGTGCACAAAGCATCTTTTTTTTTCTGTGAAAATATTTAAAAAGAAAATAAAGCTTCATGAAATAGATAAGTTTTGGCAGTCATAAAGTGTAGATGAAGATTTGGATATAAAAGAAGGTAAAATTTTCCAAATATACCTGTGGTGAGACTCCAAGAAGAGAGAAACAGGTGTGTAGAGGCACTGCACATCAAAGCTGCAGGTCAGGTGAAGCAGTCAGCAGGTTCAGTGTCTGTGCGATCCATGTGGATGAGGGCAGGACAGTGTGAAGGTGAAGCTGGCAGACAGGTCTCAGAGACTCAGGCTTCATATTTGAGGCTAAAGGATTTTGTCTTCATTCTCCATTGAAATGTCACAAAGGGGAGAGGAAATGTAAGGATCAGCTTTGCAGTATAGAATATTTATCTGTATCAAAGTGAATATAGGGCTAGAGGGGTGCCAGTCTGTGACAGATGGAAGAGACAACAATGACTAGGGGAAAAAAAAAACCTGTGAAATTGAGGACCAAGAAGTGAAGAAACAGACACTGGAAGAGTAGAAAAACCTGCCTCATTTTAGCCTAAGTGTTAACCACTCATTTACCAACAGGAAATATTAAATCTGTCAACTACTTTAGGATGATTGATACTGTTCTCTCCACTATTTAAATGATGATATTAACATTTTGGAAGGTTGGGTTGGCTCTCCAGGTTTAAAAAGCTAAGGTGTGATAGATTTGAAATTCAAGTCCAGATTTCCTAATTCAAAAGTTTTGCATTTTATATCATTAAGAAAAGTCTGCTCTTATGATCCTTTGTATTTCAGCAATATCTTTTGTAATTTCTCCTTTTTCATTTTTAATATTATTGTTTTGAGTCCTCTCCCTTTTTTCTTGAGGATTCTGGTAAAAGTTTTATCAATTTTATTTATCATCTCGAAGAACTAACTTTTCATTTTATTGATCTTTGCTATTGCTTGCTCTAGTTGATTTAGGTGTAAGTTTATTGAAAACTTGTTTCTTGAGGTGTGCTTGAATTACTATAAACTTCCCGCTTAGAACTGCTTTTGCTACATCTTATAGGTTTTGGGTCATTGTGTTTTTGTTGTCATTTGAATCTGCGTATTTTTTTTTTTATTTCCTCTTTAATTTCGTCAGTGATCTTTAGGTTTTTCAGTAGCATATTGTTTAGCTACCATGCATTTTTCTTACAGTTCTTTTTCCTCTGCTATCTAATCTCATAGGGTTGTGGTCAGAAAAAGTGTTTGATACAATTTTAATTTTCTTAAATTTTCCAAGGCTTGATAGATAGATGTCATCTATCTTGAAGTATATTTCATGTGCACTTGAGAAGAAAGTGTATTCTGCTGCTTTGGAGTGGAAATCTCTAAATTTCTAATTTGTTGCCTGTAACTGTTCACAGTGGTCTTTCATGATCCTTTGTATTTCTCTGGTATCGGTTGTGACAGCACTTCTTTCATTTCTGATTTTTATTTATAAGTGTGCTGACCATTCTTCTGCTTGCATACACTTCCATACACAACTTTGCGCATCTGCCCTATTCTTGCCTGGAGTCACTGTTCAAATGCCAGCTGGTCTGCCAGTCTCGCCACAGCACTCACGAAACCAGAACGCACTACGCACTCTCCCCTTTAGATCTGTTTTCCATTTTGTTGTATCATTCGCCCCCATCTGAAGTTATACAGAACTTTATTATTTCCTTATATACTTTTTCTCTATCAGTGAATTGCAGGGATTTTTGTGCTTCAGCATCCATTACTCATAGTCTAGTTAGTGCCTGAAATGTGGCCAGACTTTGCTGTACATTCCTTACGTACATGAAGAATTTCTCATTAAAAGTTTATACATTCATTCAAATACAAAGTCCATTCAGTTCATACAAAGTTTAAGATTCTTGTTCCATTAGATAAAAAGCTGATTAGGACAGAAATTCCATATCATAAGTGACACAAAATATCCCAAACCAGGACTGTAACAACCTAGAGTTGTGGAATGGGGAGGAAGGGGGGAAAGAGGTTCAAGAGGGAGAGGACATAGGTACACCACGGTGATGTTTGGCAGAAATCAACACAATATTGTAAAGCAATTATCATCCAATCAAAAATAAATAAATTTAATTATAAAAAGAAAGCCTGACCAATACAATATTGTAAACTAATTAGCCTCCAATTAAAATAAATAAATTTACATTTAAATTTTAAAAATAAAATAAAAATAAAGCAGTGAAGTGAGCAAAAAGAAAGCCAGATCTATACAATGAATATCAATATTAATGTACTGACTGAAAAGTATATGCAGTAGCATTTAGAATATGTGACTAATGTAAGTTCATGTGAATACTAATCATATTATTTGCTTCTCTCATCAGAGTCACAGCCAGTATATGGAATCAAGAAATAAAACAAGAATTTCAGAATTTTTACTTCTGGGATTTTCAGAGGAACCAGAAATACAACCCCTCATATTTGGACTTTTCCTCTCCATGTACCTGATCACTGTTTTTGGAAACATCATCATCATCCTGGCCTTCAACTCAGACCCTCACCTCCACACTCCCATGTACTTTTTCCTCTCCAATCTGTCCTTTGTAGACATCTGTTTCACATCTACCACCATCCCAAAGATGCTGTGGAACATCCAGGCACAGAACAAAGCCATAACCTATGAAGGCTGCATTATCCAGATGTATTTTTTCATACTCTTTGTATGTTTGGATGACTTCCTCCTGACTGTGATGGCTTATGACCGCTTCGTGGCCATCTGCCATCCCCTGCACTACACAGTCATCATGAACTCCAGGCTCTGTGGACTGCTCATGCTGGTGTCCTGGGTGACGAGTGCTCTGAATTCCTTGATACAAAGCTTAATGGTATTGCAGCTGTCCTTCTGTACAGACTTGGAAATTCCTCACTTTTTCTGTGAAATTAATCAGATGGTCCAACTTGCCTGTTCTGACACATTTTTTAATGACATGTTGTTTTATTTTGCAGCTGGGATGTTTGGTTTTTTAACCCTCACTGGAATTCTTTACTCATATTCTAAGATAGTTTCCTCCATAAGAGAAATCTCATCAGTTCAAGGGAAGTATAAAGCATTTTCCACCTGTGCATCTCATCTTTTAATGGTCTGCTTATTTTATTGTACAAGCCTAGGAGTGTACCTTAGCTCTGCTGCTACCCAAAGCTCACACTCAAGTGCAACAGCCTCAGTGATGTACACTGTGGTCACACCCATGCTGAACCCCTTCATCTATAGTCTGAGGAACAAAGATATAAAGAGAGCTCTGGAAAGAATCATTGAAATGGCAGCTACAAAAGGTCCAACTGTTTTCAGGCTGAAGTAGTACTGTGATTTCAGAATTGAAATCAAGGGAGCCAGAAATTGGTATTTTTTATCAGACTGTAGAAGGAGAACTTCCTCCTTATCTCTGTTTCCTGGAATTTCCATTTGTATGAATTCAACTCCTCTACACAATATATGTAACTCACTTTATTGAGCTTTATTGTGAATAATACCTTTAATTTTGATAGGGATTGCAATGGATCTGTAGAATGCTTCAGGTAGTATGAATATTTTTATAATATTAAGTCTTCTAAACTGTGGATACTTGATAATCTTTTCATTTATTTGTCTTCTTCAATTTCTCTCATCAATATCTAACAGTTTTTGTGTATATGTCTTTCAACTCCTTGATAAAATGTTTTCCTAAATATTTATTTCTTTTGAATGTTATTAGATAAGTCCTGGGAGCTTATCTAGTAGCTGTGTCATACAGCAGCTAGTAATATGCTTATTTGACTTGATTGCCTTTGAAATGAATGACTCAAAAATAAAAAGCTTAATTTTAAGCACTTTTATTACAATCAAAGAAGGTTAATGGTAATGCACTTATATTGCAAATATGCTACTGTCACTTATAAATGCTTTCTTGGTTTTATGTTATGTCTAAAATGTTATTGCTGTTGTTCAATTGCTAAGCCGTGTCCAACTCTGCAACCCCATGGACTACAGCATGCCAGGCTTACCTGTCCTTCACTATGTTCTGGAGTTTGCTCAAACTCATGTCCATTGAGTCAGTGATGCTATCTAACCATTTCATCCTCTGTCACTCCCTTCTCCTCTGGCCAGTATCAAGGTCTTTTCCAATGAGTCGGCTCTTCATGTCAGGTGGCCAAAGTATTGGAGTTCGTTTTTGTTTTTTTACTTTACAATACTGTATTGGTTTTGCCACACATCAACATGAATCCACCATGGGAGTACACATGTTCGCAATATTCAGGGTTGATTTCCTTTAGGGTTGACTGGTTTGATCTTCTTGCTGTCCAAGGAACTCTCAAGAGTCTTCTCCAGCACCATAGTTCAAAAGCATCAATTCTTCGGCATCCAGCCTTCTTTATGGTGCAACTCTCATCTGTACATGATTACTGGAAAAACCATAACTTTGACTATACCAACATAGTCACTGTAAAAATTATCAAATATATATCTCCCAGTTGTTACTACATGGAAAGATAAGTGGGATTAAATTGACCTAATAATGAAAGGTTGCTGCTACCAGACATGAACAATGCCAGGATCCGTGGCCTCCAGAGGAGATGAATTCAGTCTGGGGCCAGAGATAAGGCTTAATTACTCAGAGTTTTTTTCTGTAATAAAGTTTTATTAAAGTATAAAAGAAATAGAGAAAGTTTCTGACATAGACATCAGAAGGGGACAGAACGAGTGCCCCGATGCTAGTTTTTAGCAAGGAGTTATATTCCTATAAGCAAGCTACTAACTAGAGAAAGGAAAGCCTCAAAACTGACAGTTACACCAGGCTCCTCATTTATAACATGCATCTTGAGATAGCATTCGCACAAGGTGAGTCATCCTGGGCTCACTCAGAATTTTTTCTTTTTATTCATATCAATGAAACAATTCACATGAATCTTGAAGAAAGGCAGATTTCCAAGCAAATACTTAGTTCATTAACGTAGCGTAAGAAATACATTTCCATGAGAAAAACACATTGGTCAGCTCAAGGTTTGAGATAAAGTTAAGTTCTGGTGGAACCAGGTGTCTCCATGGCAACACAGGATTAAAAGAGAAAAGAAAAAACAACTTCCACTTGCAGTTTATTTCCTCTTGCAGCTTGGGGATCTAGGACCTCCCTACTGAGACTACTCTCAATAAAAGCTTAGTGTCAGAGCAAACCATAAAAATGAGGACCTAAACTGTCAAACCAAGTATTTTGTTAATATGCATATTATTTCTTTATCATGCTCTACATCTATTTATTAAAGCATGAAACATTGATGACCATAGGTTAGGAGACACATTTATTGAGATGAAGGATTGGTTTCTGTATTTTATGTTTTATTACTGAATTATCTTCCTGTTTCTGCTTGAACTGTTAATGCTACCTACAAATATAATATCTCCTATTGTTCTACAAAAATCTCCCATTTCCTGAGATTTGTCATAAATACAAAAGGGATGGTTGATGAACAGTATCAGCTCATCCATTTCCCATCTTCTTCATGCTCAGGAGTCTCTTCATTCTTCATGATCAGAGGATGATCTGCAAGACAGATTGATACCCTGCCCAGTCATGTGATTCAGGGCCACCAGCATTTCTGCACAAACATGCATATCTGTCCACCTCTCCTTGTGATCTAGAAGGTAACCTCAAGGTAGTCACTTGTTACTACAGTTATCTGAAATAAACTGAATAACAGAATGGCCATGGATGTTCTCTTCAAATGTCAGAACATACGCCAAAAATTAAAAGCTTCAAGTTATTATAATTGCCCTGAGCAATGGCAACCCACTCCAGTACTCTTGTCTGGAAAATCCCATAGACAGAGGAACCTGGTAGGCTGCAGTCCATGGGGTCGCACAGAGTCGGACGCGACTGAAGCGACTCAGCAGCTGTTTAATGAATTATTTTATCAGTTAATAATCCTGCATAACAAGCTATTTTATGTCAAATTGGATACCTTATTACCTTTACTGTTAGATGAATTTATTTGGTAGGGAGTTGTCCTGACTTATTTGTGCTCCTTATAAGGGTGTAGTCAGTTGTCAGTCTCTACATTGCATTTCTAAGTCTCATCCATGACGTTAGTAAGGCTGTGATGCTTTTCTGTCTTGAATCAACGTATGATGAGCTTTCTGTATTTCTGTATCTAGGATAAACTTCTCTTTGCAAGGGGAAAAAAACAAGAGTTTATCATGTGAATTACTTAAATTTAATAACTGTTTCTACATCCCTAAATGAGGCTTGGCTTTCTTCCCAGTTGGAAGACATTTCTTCCTCCCTGTTAAGGGAGAAACTACTGCCTATGTTCTAGACTCAGCCCCTAGCCACACACCTCTAGAGTTTTTTCCATTTAATTAAATTATCAGAGTATAATTACACACAATAAAATGTAGATTTAAAGAGTACAATTTGGTGAATTAAAGGACTTATACAAAAACTAAGAGAACACATAGCGTAATTCCATTTATGTTTAATTTGACAGTGCATATAGCTTTAAATGCTTTGTTATATAATTGTGAAAATTTTAAGCTTCCTGAGGCTCAATTTCTTATTTATAAATTCAATTTGAAATATTAAATATAACTTCATATGGATGCTCTGAGAAATAAATGAAACATGGAAATTCATTTTTATGCAAAGAAAATGTTTCAGAGATAATGTAACTGTGTGTGTGTTTGCCTACATCTTTCTTTAAAATAAGCACAATCATACAAATACATATAAACACAAAAACACAATTATGATTCCATCTTTTATGTTGAAAAGAAACTTGAGAGAATGTTAGAGAGAACAGAAATGAAAGTAATGAATATTTAAATTAACATGGTTATAAAAATATTGAAATATAGGCAAAAAATTTAAAGCAAAATGGGTGTCTCCATTTTCATAATGGATTACTTTTCCTTTCTTAAGTTCATATGTCATCATAGACATTTAGATTTATGCAATGGGAAATTCACTAATGGGACAAAATTTCTTTATATTGATTAAAACTTTGTTTCTCCTTGGTGTGGGTTTTTATCATAAAATGCTCCTATTACTCACAGTAGTCCACGTTATGAATGGAAAGCCGATGGGGAACATATGTACACCCATGGCTGGTTCATGTGAATGTATGGCAAAAATCACTACAATATTATAAAGTAATTAGCCTCCAGTTAAAATAAATTTTTTAAAAAATTAGAGTCTTCCCAAGTGGCCCTAGTGGAAAAGAATCTGCCTGTCAATGTAGGAGGCACAAGAGACTAGAGTCTGATTCCTGGGTTGGGAAGATATTTTGGAGGAGGAAATGTCAATCCACTCCAGTATTCTTGCCTGGAGAATTCCATGGACAGAGGAGCCTGACAGGCTACAGTCCATGGGTTGCAGAGTCGGACATAACTGAGCATACATACATTGCAACTACATTATATAGAATAACTGTCTATAACAGTTTCTTGTTGCTATTATTAAAAAATCCAACTTCAGTTCCTTAAAAAAAACCAAATATATGCTTTTACAGTTCTAGATGTCAAAAGTTCAATTACTCTCATGGACTAATGTCAGATTCTGGGGTTGTGGTTCAAGGTGGCAGAATAGGAAGATCCTACACTCACTTACCTCAAATGACAGATGCACCAAATCTCCAATTATGTATGGATCAATTTTTTTTCCAAGTAAACCTGAAAACTATGTAAACATCTTCTCCATAACAAAGGCTAATAAAGCCTCATCAAGATGGTAGGAGAAGCAGAGAAGTGGTCTCTTCAGAAACCCCACCCATGCCATTGGTGACCCACAGGTGGGCAGGATCTCACACTTACAGACGTTTTCCTTGATGGACAATGGGGTTTATACCTGACGTCGAGCATGCCAAGTCTTGGGACGTACACCAAAAGGTCTCAAGTCACCAAAAACCATGGCATTGAAAATCAATGGTACTTCTTTCCAGGAGACCCCAAAGTCAATATGGAAGGGAAAGTCTGTTCTTACACAGCTCATGTGCAGATTCACTTACCCCAGGAGCAGCATAAAAGCAGCAGTTTTAAAAAGCTAGACCTAGGATCCCAATATGGTTATAAAAATATTGAAATATAGGCAAAAAATTTAAAGCAAAATGGGTGTCTCCATTTTCATAATGGATTACTTTTCCTTTCTTAAGTTCATATGTCATCATAGACATTTAGATTTATGCAATGGGAAATTCACTAATGGGACAAAATTTCTTTATATTGATTAAAACTTTGTTTCTCCTTGGTGTGGGTTTTTATCATAAAATGCTCCTATTACTCACAGTAGTCCACGTTATGAATGGAAAGCCGATGGGGAACATATGTACACCCATGGCTGGTTCATGTGAATGTATGGCAAAAATCACTACAATATTATAAAGTAATTAGCCTCCAGTTAAAATAAATTTTTTAAAAAATTAGAGTCTTCCCAAGTGGCCCTAGTGGAAAAGAATCTGCCTGTCAATGTAGGAGGCACAAGAGACTAGAGTCTGATTCCTGGGTTGGGAAGATATTTTGGAGGAGGAAATGTCAATCCACTCCAGTATTCTTGCCTGGAGAATTCCATGGACAGAGGAGCCTGACAGGCTACAGTCCATGGGTTGCAGAGTCGGACATAACTGAGCATACATACATTGCAACTACATTATATAGAATAACTGTCTATAACAGTTTCTTGTTGCTATTATTAAAAAATCCAACTTCAGTTCCTTAAAAAAAACCAAATATATGCTTTTACAGTTCTAGATGTCAAAAGTTCAATTACTCTCATGGACTAATGTCAGATTCTGGGGTTGTGGTTCAAGGTGGCAGAATAGGAAGATCCTACACTCACTTACCTCAAATGACAGATGCACCAAATCTCCAATTATGTATGGATCAATTTTTTTTCCAAGTAAACCTGAAAACTATGTAAACATCTTCTCCATAACAAAGGCTAATAAAGCCTCATCAAGATGGTAGGAGAAGCAGAGAAGTGGTCTCTTCAGAAACCCCACCCATGCCATTGGTGACCCACAGGTGGGCAGGATCTCACACTTACAGACGTTTTCCTTGATGGACAATGGGGTTTATACCTGACGTCGAGCATGCCAAGTCTTGGGACGTACACCAAAAGGTCTCAAGTCACCAAAAACCATGGCATTGAAAATCAATGGTACTTCTTTCCAGGAGACCCCAAAGTCAATATGGAAGGGAAAGTCTGTTCTTACACAGCTCATGTGCAGATTCACTTACCCCAGGAGCAGCATAAAAGCAGCAGTTTTAAAAAGCTAGACCTAGGATCCCAAGGATGGGGGAGCCTGGTGGGCTGCCATCTATGGGGTCGCACAGAGTTGGACACGACTGAAGTGACTTAGCAGCAGCAGCAGCAGCAGGAGGCTTCTGCTTAGGGTGCAGGAGCTTATCGATATTTTCTCTGAGCACAGGGCACTGGAAGTGATCATTTTTTGCTCTCAATCCACCTTGTTAGTGCTGTCATTATTACGTGCCACTATTACACAAACTCAGTCTTGCAAGCATCCCCAGGAATGCCCAACAACCATGCATTCCCTTCCCCTCTTGAGGCCAAAAAGCTTTCTAGGAACTTGCGTTCTCCTTGCCACATGGAAGTGGAGGGTTTGCCCCACACCCACACTATTCCATGCCCCTGCTATGTCCAATGGGCTTTCCTCACCTATGGGCTCTCCCATGACCCTGTGCCCTTATAAGGATTATTCACCAGGGCTAATCACATCCCCACTACAGCCAGTGGGCTTAACCTGATTCCCCTGCAGCCCAAATGAATGCTTTTCCTGCACTTTTGGCCTTTCTAGGCCCTGATGCAACTAAACTATTGCCCTGATCTAGAATCCCTGGCAGCCTAACTGACACCAGAGAATTTGCCCCTCTCATGTGCTCATCTGCCTGCAATACAGGAGACCCCAGTTCGATTCCTGGGTCGGGAAGATTCCCTGGAGAAGTGATAGGCTACCCACTCCAATATTCTTGGGCTTCCCTTGGTGGCTCATCTGGTAAAGAATCTGCCTGCAATGTGGGAGACCTGGGTTCAATCCCTGGATTGGGAAGATTCCCTGGAGAAGGGAAAGGCTACCCACTCCAGTATTCTGGCCTGGAGAATTTCATGGACTATACAGTCCATGGGGTCGCAAAGAGTTGGACATGATTGAGCAACTTTCACTCACTCATGTGCTCATCCAGGCTTCCCTGGTGGCTCAGATGGTAAAGAATTTGCCTGCAATGCAGGAGACCTATGTTTGATCCTTGGGTGGGGAAGATCCCCTGGAGAAGGGAAAGGCAACCCACTCCAGTACTTTTTGCCTGGAGCATCCCATGGACAGAGGAGCTTGGCAGGCTATAGTCTATGGGTTCATAAAGAGTTGGGCATGATTGAATGACTAGCACTACTACTACTATGCACTCACCAATGGCCCTGATTCACGTGAGCTTTCCCTATGTTCCTACTTCTCCCCCATAAGGCTGGTTCACTCACACCAGACCTAGACTCCCCTACAGCCCATTGTGTCCGTGAGGCAAACACAATACACACAGGAGATGCCCCTCAAGCACCCAGCACTGGTGGCCAGGCAACCACTGTTTGGAGGGCCCAGGACTGAAAAAGTCAGAGAAACAGTTCTGAGCAGGCGACCACCCACAAGGCACAACATACAAAGTTGCCTGAAACACTTTTACAAGTCTTCCTTGAAAAAGGCCTATTCAGATGAAATCAGGCATGTTCAGGGTGGTATGGCTGTAGCTGGTGCAGTGGGATGACCCAGAGAGATGGTATGGGGAGGGAGGTGGGAGAGGGGTTCAGGACTGGGAACACATGTACACCCGTGGCAGACTCATGTTGATGTATGGCAAAACCAATACAGTATTGTAAAGTAAAATAAAGTATAATTTTAAAAAAAGAAAAAGGCCTATTCTCTTGTGCTGGAGCTTTGGCTTGAGTTGCATGTGTTGTATCTAGAGGCTACAGAAGAGCTTATGGGAGACAAAACTGGGGGAATGGCAACTCAGTGCTCTCCTTTGGCCTCAATATATCTCACAGGTATCCCCCAAAAAGAAGCTTATACACTCATCTGGATCTCCAATTTTTGCAACTAGTCAAGAGGACAACTACTGTGCTTCATCAGTAGGCCAGCAGGGGTTACCATTGTGTTCCCAGGGAACCGTAAATAACTGTAATATTTAAATAACTGCTGCCTGACAATCTATCTTCCAACTAGTCTGAAACCATGCGTTGACAGTGGTCCTTCCCTTTGGCACACTGATAGGGCTTGCTTGGAACCACCTCCAACACTGGGACCAAATAGAAGTCACAGAACTAAAGGACACAATAAGAAAACTAAATGTGAGACAACAAAAGAGACACAGATGTATAGAACGGACTTTTGGCCTCTGAGGGAGAGGGAGAGGGTGGATGATTTGGGAGAATGGCACTGAAACATGTATACTATCATGTAAGAAATGAAGATCCAGTTTATGTTCGATACAGGATACAGGATGCTCGGGGCTGGTGCACAGGGATGATCCAGAGAGATGATATGGGGTGAGAGGTGGGAGGGTGTTTCAGGATTGGGAGCTCGTGTACGCCTGTGGCTGATTCATGTCAATGTATGGCAAAACCAATACAGTATTGTAAAGTAAAATAAAGTAAAAATAAAATTTAAAAAAAAACAGCATAGAATTTTTTAATATAAATTTATTTATTTTAATTGGAGGTTAATTACTTTACAATATTGTATTGGTTTTGCCATACATCAACATGAATCCACCACAGGTACACACGTGCTCCCCATCCTGAACCCCCTTCCCTTCTTCCTCCCTGTACCATCCCTCTGGGTCGTCTCAGTGCACCAGCCCCAAGCATCGAACCTGGACTAGTGATTGGTATCATATATGATATTATATATGTTTCAATGCCATTCTCCCAAATCATCCCACCCTCTCACTCTCCCACAGAGTCCAAAAGACTATTCTATACATCTGTGTCTCTTGCTGTCTCGCACAGAATTTTAAAAGCACCAAGGGAAAAACAACTTACTACATATGAGGGCACTCCTAGTATATTAACAGATTTCTCAGAAGAAATTTTGCAGGCCATAAGGGAGTGACATGATATACTCAAAGAGGTGAAAAGAAGGGGGAAAAATCAAACTAAAAATACTCTACCCAGCAATGTTTTTATTCAGAATTGGAGAGTCAAAAGAATTTTAGAGATAAGTAAAAACTTAAAGAGTTCATCATCACTAGGCAGCCCTAACAAGAAATGGTAAAGAGACTTCTTTAAGCTGAAAAGAAAGACCAATATTAACAACAACAATGGCAGCAAACATATGAAAATATAGATCTCAATAGTAAAAGTAAATATGTAACAAAAGTAATGGATTAATTACCAATAAGCTAGTAGGAAAGTTTAAAGATAAGCAATATAAATAACTGCAACTAAAACAATTAGTTGAAAAACATACAAAATAAGAAATGCAAAGTGTGACACTGAAAGCATAAAACATGGGAGCAATTGAAAATATAGAGTTTTAGGAAATCATTCAAACTTAGACTGTTAGCAACATAAAATAGACTATTATAACGATAGGTTGATTTAAGTAAGCCTGTTATATAAAGGGCACGTGATTTAAATAGTTTTCTAAAAGAATATACAGAAGGAAACAGTGACAGAAAATGATGTTTGAACATCACTATTTATTAGATAAATACAAACCAAAATCACAATGAGATGTCACCTCAGATGTGTTAGAATCTACCACTACTGTACTACTACTGCTGCTAGAGTGGGCACCCTTTCCCTTCTCTAGGGGATCTTCCCAACCCAGGATCAAACCCAGCTCCCCGGCATTCCCATCTCCCCAGGCAGATTCTTTACCAGCTGAGCCACCTGGGAAGCCCTGTGTTAGAAAAGCCACTATCAAAAAGATAAGAAATCACAAGTACTGATAAGGATGTGGAGCAAAGGAGGCCCTCATACTCTGTTTTGGGGAATTCATCATGTATATAAGTGCTGCTGCTGCTGCTAAGTCACTTCAGTCGTGTCCAACTCTGTGCGACCCCATAGACAGCAGCCCACCAGGCTCCCCCGTCCCTGGGATTCTCCAGGCAAGAACACTGGAGTGGGTTGCCGTTTCTTTCTCCAATGCATGAAAGTGAAAAGTGAAAGTGAAGTCACTGAGTCGTGTCCAACTCTCAGTGACCCCATGGACTGCAACCTACCAGGCTCCTCCGTCCATGGGATTTTCCAGGCAAGAGTACTGGAGTGGGGTGCCATTGCCTATGGATATCACTCAAAAAAAAAAAAGTAAGTAGACACACATAGTCCACTTTGAGGATTTAATCAGAAGAAAATAAAAATGTATTTGAAAAGATGTATACATCCCTATGTTCATTGCAACTTTATTTACCATAGACAAGATATGGAAGCTACTTATCTATCAATGCATTAATGGATAAAAATATATGAGATACACACAGTGGAATACTACATGCACTCACACAAGGAAACACTACTCCACTATGAAAAAGGAGCCATTGCCTTTTGAGACAGCATGGATGGACCTCATGAGTATTATGCCATATGAAGTAAGTCAGGCCGAGAAAGACAAATACTGTATGGTTTCACTTATATGATTCCACTTGTATATGGAATTTAAGAAAACAAAAAACTCACAGATACAGAGAAAATCTTGTTGGTTGGCAGAGGATGAGTGAGCTGGAGTGGGTGAACAAAATGGGTGAAGGGGGTCAACTGTGATGTGACAGATGTTATTCTGGGGGTTCTTTCCCGTGGATTTTAGATGTTTAGCAGCATCATTTCAGACATTATCTAACATTCAAGAGAAAAACATTTCTAGTTGAGGACTTCTGGTCTAGTTTGAAAACTAGAAGTATCCTGACAGATTTACAATCAAGACCCATCACATACTCAGATAATAACATTGTCCAGTTCACTAAAGACCTTCAAGCCCCATTTCTGCAGGGTAGAATAAAGTTCTTAAAATGTACTTCTTCATAGATGAGACAATTGTAAATACTCAAACAATCCATATTCGGTACTAAGCTCAGGTTTTAGTTAAAAAAAAAATTAAATATATCTCTTATCATTAACAAATGTTTTACAATGAACTAAAATGACATCTCTGAACTACAGGTGTAAGTATAAAATGCCTCATGTGTAATGAAGACAATGCACGTAGTGCCCAAGCTTTATTACCAGAAGAGCTCAGTTCCCCCCAACACACACACTCTGTTGAAAGGAGAACAGAAGTATTCATAGGATTCAGGGCCTGTGCCTCCACCACAGGTCAGTGATTTGAAGATGCAAGAGACCTGATCCAGACAGATTCCTCGGTCTTAGATTTGGAGAAAACTCTAACTCAGAGTTGAGATAAGGTGCTAGGAGATTGAGAGATCTGAAAGGGAGGCTACTTCATGGAGAAGGGGTGAAAACCAGAGAACAGAACTGGATCCACTTGACTTCTGCCCTGCTCTCTTGTGAACTGAGAATCATTAAGGAAATTTTCCTTCCTTCCTTCCTTAACAGTTCTCCACAGGGGAATTATGAGGTTTAGAGCTTGAAATAACAGAGAGAAACATGCCTAATGAGCAGATAGGGAGTTATAAACATATCCACATTTGCAGTCTCTCAGCATGTGTAACCTTGGGCTGGAGGGCCCTTTTCCCCCTTTGTCTGGAGTCCTGATTCTGGTTTGGGGCTGTAGCTTCACTCATTCCTGCTGTTTTGTCTCCCCACCAACCATCCAAGGGAGAATTCAGATGCCCCTGTTGAAGACCATCCTCTCAGAGTTCCCATCCAGGTGAGTCAAACAACCCAGCTGAGTACACATAAGAAGGTCAGAGAAAACAGAAGCCAGAGGCAATAGATTACTGTATCTATTTATTTGCTTGATAAATTAATTAATGTATCTATTACAGTAGTTACCTAATATTTACAGTGCAGCAATGCTATTTACACGTTTGACCATATTTCACATTCTTTATCATGAAATTGCTATTATGTCAATGCTAGAAAAAGATGTTGAGATTGTTAAATTCACACTGGTTCCTATCAGGTGTGATTTTCCCCATGGGGACAAACTGAATAATATTCTGGGACATTTTTGGCTGTCAACCTGGAGGAGAGTGGATGGAGACCATGGATGCTGTAAACATCTTTCAACCTACAACACAGAGCATAAAAGAGAATGATCTGGTCCAGAAAATTAATAACCCTGAGACTGAGTATCCCTGGGGTAAAGCATATCCGTCAGGCAGTGAGTGTGTGTTCAGCTGTGTCTGACGCTTTTGCGACTTCTTGGACTGTGGCCTGCCAAGCTCCTCTGTCCATGTTGTCATTTCCTTCTCCAGGGGATCGACCCAGGGGTCAAAGCCACATCTCTGGTGTCTTCTGCTTTGGCCAGTGGATTCTTTACAATCTAGCACCACCTGGGAAGCCCAAAGAATATCTGTACTTGTGATATTTATAGCTGTCTTTGGGTTGTTTTTTAATCTTATAATACTTTATGTTTATGCTAGCAAAATTAGAGTACTGCCTTTGCTACCAGTTTATAATATCATATATCAAAGAAGTCGCCAGTCCATGTTCGATGCATGGATGCATGATCCTGGATGCTTGGGGCTGGTGCACTGAGATGACCCAGAGGGATCGTATGGGGAGGGGGTTTCAGGATGGGGAACACGTGTATACCTGTGGAAGATTCATGTTGATGTATGGCAAAACCAATACAATATTCTAAAGTGTTAAAAAAAAAGCTTTCACATTCCAACAAATAAAAATAAAATGGCATTAATACAGTAAAAAAAAAAAAAGGTTCCAACCTCAACCATCGTAACAGTTCTTTTTTTAATATATATTTATTTTAATTGGCGGTTAACTGCTTCACAATATTGTATTGGTTTTACCATATATCAACATTTATTTTATTATTATCATTATATGCCATATAGTATTTACCTATTTCTTTATAGTTTTCAATGTTTCAAAAGTGAGAGAGTTCCAGAAAAACATCTACTTCTGCTTTATTATGCCAAAGCCTTTGACTGTGTGGATCACAATAAACTGTGGAAAATTCTGAAAGAGATGGGAATAAAAAAAAAAATATTTTCACATCATTATTTCTCAGTGGAATTTTGGAGTTTGTATGTAATACTCATGTGTTTTTGTATGATGTCTGAAAGTGGGCCAGTTTTACTTTCTTCCAGACAGAGAGCCATTTATGCCAGGTTTTATTTAACACCCCAATCATCTCCCACTAAACTGAAATATAATCTAGCCATAGACTTTGACACCTAATTTTGTATGATCTCATCTATCAGTTGATCACATTAAATGATAGAAAGCTTTTTTTTTTGCATCTTTACTAGTAATAACATCCTTTTATATTGATTGTTAAGCATTTCCCTTTCCTTGTTGCTACATTTTATCTTTTTGTGGTTAGATATGTTTTGTTAAATAGCAGGCATACTACCCTATCTTGTGAGAGACAGACTTTTGCATTCCAACTATTGCCTCTTCCTCATTGAAATTCATTTATGTTTATATAGATGAGAAGTATAACATTTGACACTGCCTCTTCAGCTTTTCAAAATGTATATTTTTATATTTTTCATTCTCACGTCTTTGCCATTTTACACTTTAATGAGAGACCCATGTTGATGTGGTTAAACATTTTATTCTATATGTTTTATTTCAGAGGTCATTAAATGTCATTTAATGTAATTGTTTGGAGAAGGCAATGGCACCCCACTCCAGTACTCTTACCTGGGAAATCCCGTGGACAGAGGAGTGTGGTGGGCTACAGTCCATGAGGTTGCTAAGAGTCGAACACGACTGAGAGACTTCCCTTTCACTTTTCACTTTCATGCATTGGAGAAGGAAATAGCAACCCACTCCAATGTTCTTGCCTGGAGAATCCCAGGGACAGAGGAGCCTGGTGGGCTGCCGTCTATGGGGTCGCACAGAGTTGGACACGACTGACGCGACTTAGCAGCAGCAGCAGCAGCAGCAATGTAATTGTTTGACTCCATTATAATTTAGTCTTTGTAGATTGTATGTCTCTATACATTTTTTTTTATTCCAAGTTATCCAATTTGTTGGCATATAACCATTTATAGTAGTCTTTTGTGATCCTTTATATTTCTTGGGTACTGTTACTAAAAGTGGGGATGGTCTGGCTGCTCACTACTAAAAACCTGATTAAGAAGTCAGGTTGGTGGGAAGGACATTGTGCTTTGTTTCAGATGCTGGCAGCTGCGGTGCAGGGGGCAGTGCAGACTTCTGTCCAAAAGCAGATGCGCCCCTGCTGAGAGTCAGTGGGCAGGAGTTTTACAGGCAGAGGGCGGGGACTACATGTAGAAAAAGCACAACGGTTGGTTAACTGACGGTTAACTTGAATGTATGCAGGGGTCTGACCAGTGGGCCAGTGGCATCTTGGTTAAGTGCAGTTAATCTTCTTTTCCAGGGTCAGTCTGTTCCCATGTCCTTGAGGCCAGTTCTTGGAATTGTGGCAGCTTTTATGTCATGGCTACAGTCTGGTCCTCAAGTAGTTAACTTCTTTCACCTGATGAGGGTTTCAGTATTCATAAGACAACTCACAGGGTACAGCTCAGAATGTTATCTATAAATCTTGAGAAGGAACTAAAGGTCCTTGACTGATTATGCTTAATGACTAAACTACTACTATTTAGTCTGTTGGGCTGGTTTCCTTTGTTTCTGCGTTTTCTCATTGCTTAAGTTCTTCTCTAGTTGAAGTTTTTCTACACACAGAAGACAGGTGGAACACGAGGTGAAGGTGAAGACCATAAGGTTCTCCTCCATCTCAGTATCACTTGTAACATCTCCTCCTTCAGTTCTGATGTCATTTGAGTCCTTGCCATTCTGTCTGCTGGGTACACACTTACACACACACCTTTGCATCTCCCTCCCATTCTTCCTAGAGGTTATGATTCACGTGTCACCATGTTTGCCAATCTTACCCAAAGCACATGAAAAATAGAATGCTGTACTCTTTCCTTTATGCTTGCTTTCTTTCTCATCATACCACTTGTCCCCATCAGAAGTGATAATCTTATGTTTGCATATATATTTTTCAATCAGTGAATTGTACAGAGTGTTGCTTTTCAACATCTTATATTCATAGCCTAGGCAGTGGTGAAAATATGGTCATACTACAATTTACATTCCTGAAATAGATGGATTTCTTATTAAAACAGTAAAATTCATCCTGCCCTCCTAGGGAAAAATCTGATTGGGAAAGCAATTTCATATCAGAAAACACGTGTATACCTGTGGTGTATTCATGTTGATGTATGGCAAAACCAATACAATATTGTAAAGTAATTAACCTCCAATTAAAGTAAATAAATTTATATTTTAAAAAAATAATAAATGGCATAGAGGGATTCATTAAAGAAAATCAGATCCATACAACAAATACAAAAAAAAAATTTATTGACTGCAAAGTATTCATTATATAATTTAGAATATGTGAATAATGCAAGTTTGTGTAAATATTGGGGCTTCCCTGGTGACTCAGCAGTAAAGAATCTGCCTGAAATGCAGGAATCGCAGGAATCACAGGTTTGATCCATGGATTGGGAAGATCCCCTGGAGAAGGGCATGGAACCCACTCGAGTATCCTTGCCTGGAGAATTCCATGGACAGAGGAGCCTGGCAAGCTATAGTCCATAGTGTTACAAAGAGTCAGACACAACTGAAGAAATAGCACACACACCCTCACATATTTGTATTAGTCATGTTATTTCCTTCTTTCCTAGAAGTTACTTCCATCATATGCAACCAGGCAACAATACATGGATTTCAGGATTTCTTCTTCTGGGATTTTCAGAGGAACCAGAGGTGCAGCCTCTCATATTTGGGCTTTTCTTATCCATGTACCTGATCACTGTGTTTGGAAACCTGCTCATTATCTTAGCCGTCAGTTCAGACCCCAACCTCCACACCCCCATGTACTTCTTCCTTTCCAACCTATCCTTTGTAGACATCTGTTTCACCTCTACCACCATCCCAAAGTACACACCTTTGCATCTCCCTCCCATTCTTCCTAGAGGTTATGATTCACGTGTCACCATGTTTGCCAATCTTACCCAAAGCACATGAAAAATAGAATGCTGTACTCTTTCCTTTATGCTTGCTTTCTTTCTCATCATACCACTTGTCCCCATCAGAAGTGATAATCTTATGTTTGCATATATATTTTTCAATCAGTGAATTGTACAGAGTGTTGCTTTTCAACATCTTATATTCATAGCCTAGGCAGTGGTGAAAATATGGTCATACTACAATTTACATTCCTGAAATAGATGGATTTCTTATTAAAACAGTAAAATTCATCCTGCCCTCCTAGGGAAAAATCTGATTGGGAAAGCAATTTCATATCAGAAAACACGTGTATACCTGTGGTGTATTCATGTTGATGTATGGCAAAACCAATACAATATTGTAAAGTAATTAACCTCCAATTAAAGTAAATAAATTTATATTTTAAAAAAATAATAAATGGCATAGAGGGATTCATTAAAGAAAATCAGATCCATACAACAAATACAAAAAAAAAATTTATTGACTGCAAAGTATTCATTATATAATTTAGAATATGTGAATAATGCAAGTTTGTGTAAATATTGGGGCTTCCCTGGTGACTCAGCAGTAAAGAATCTGCCTGAAATGCAGGAATCGCAGGAATCACAGGTTTGATCCATGGATTGGGAAGATCCCCTGGAGAAGGGCATGGAACCCACTCGAGTATCCTTGCCTGGAGAATTCCATGGACAGAGGAGCCTGGCAAGCTATAGTCCATAGTGTTACAAAGAGTCAGACACAACTGAAGAAATAGCACACACACCCTCACATATTTGTATTAGTCATGTTATTTCCTTCTTTCCTAGAAGTTACTTCCATCATATGCAACCAGGCAACAATACATGGATTTCAGGATTTCTTCTTCTGGGATTTTCAGAGGAACCAGAGGTGCAGCCTCTCATATTTGGGCTTTTCTTATCCATGTACCTGATCACTGTGTTTGGAAACCTGCTCATTATCTTAGCCGTCAGTTCAGACCCCAACCTCCACACCCCCATGTACTTCTTCCTTTCCAACCTATCCTTTGTAGACATCTGTTTCACCTCTACCACCATCCCAAAGATGCTGTGGAACATCCAAACCCAGAATAAAGCCATAACCTATGAAGGCTGCATCACACAGATTTATTTTTTCACACTCTCTGCAGTGTTGGACATTTTCCTCCTGACCGTGATGGCCTATGACCGCTTTGTGGCCATCTGCCACCCCCTGCACTACACAGTCATCATGAACCCCCGGCTCTGTGCACTGCTGGTTCTAATGTCCTGGATCATATGTCTCCTGAATTCCTTGTTACAAAGCTTAATGGTATTGCGGCTATCCTTCTGCACAAACTTGAAAATCCCCCACTTTTTTTGTGAACTCAATCAAATGATCCAACTCGCCTGTTCTGACACCTTTCTTAGTAACATGGTGATGTATTTTGCAGCTGTCCTGATGGGTGGCGGTCCTTTCACTGGTGTCCTTTACTCTTACTCTAAGATTGTTTCTTGCATATGTGGAATCTCATCACTTCAGGGGAAGTATAAAGCATTCTCTACCTGTGTGTCTCACCTCTCAGTTGTCTCCTTATTTTATTGTACAATGCTAGGGGTTTACCTTAGCTCTGCTGGTACCCACAGCTCACAGTCAAGTGCAACTGCTTCAGTGATGTACACTGTGCTCACACCCATGCTGAACCCCTTCATCTACAGTCTGAGAAATAAAGATATAAAGAGGGCTCTGAAAGCATTATTTGTGAAGCAGACTACAAGATGATCTATTGTCAGAATACTGAGGAAATGCGTGTGATAGCAGAAGACAAAGCCCCAGAGTCAGAAATTTTGATTATTTAATCAGATTGTTAAAGTAATATTTTTCTCTATTTATTTCTTTTTTTTTCTTTGACCTCAACTTCTTTATAAAGTTTAAATAACTGACTTTATCAACCTTTCTGCTCTCTCTCTGATATCCAACAGCTTTGCTCATTGTTGTTTTCATGTTTTCCCAAATTTATTTCCAACTATGGCTCAGAAATATTTGGAAATCCCCATTTACCCAATGAAACAACATTTTAGAATATTTCAAATTATATACATCATATTAAATGCTTTTTCTTTTGTTTTACTACTGGAATTGTCATACATTATAGTACTCTGATGGAAAAAGGTACAACTGATGATGAAAGCAATTTATATAACAATAGAGGTAAATCTGAGACCACTCTTTGCCTTTTAATCTAATATTTCTTTCTATAGCTCTACCTTAATTGCTCCTACTTACAATGTAGATTTTAACAGAGTAATGTGTTAAAGCTGGTCACTTGGTATTATTCTTCTCATTAGAATTCTGATACTTTTTTCTTATTTTTTTTTCCTTAATTCAGTGTCCAAAATGCTAACTTTAGTCACTGGCAAAATTATTATCAAATACATTTCTTCAAGAGGAGTCTTAATTACAAGATAAACTTTAATAAATATATTGACCTAATATGACCTTAGATTCATAGATGACCTTAAAAAAGATGAAGAAGACTTTAAAATCATATACTGAGCTATTTTGCAAAATATTTCTTTTTCATGCTGTACATTTATTCATTGGAATATGGACGTTTTGGGTGTTGGATGGTTGTTAGTTGTGTCCAACTCTTTTGTGACCCCATGGACTATTGCCTGCCAGGCTCCTCTATCCGTGAGATTTACCAGGCAAGAATGCTGGAGTGGGTTGCCATTTCCTTCTCCAGGAGATCTTCCCAATCTATATCTCCTGCTTGGAGGTACATTCTTCACCACTGAGCCACTTGGGAAGCTCAGAATATGGAGAACTATTGTCCACAGAATAGGGCTTTTATATATGGATGGAAATTTGATTGGCACTTTTTCTAGTTTTATTGATGTATCATCTTTTTACCACTTCAAAACATTTAATGCTGCCTAAAGTATGACTCCTTCTATTGCTATAAAGGAAATATGTCCCCTCTCCTACACTTTTTCATGAACACTAAAGTGATGGTGTATGAACATTATCAATGTCACCAATTATGTTTCCGTTATGCATAGGAATCTTTTCATGTTTATTTTCAAAAAGTGACTCAGGAAAGCATGGATTCCTATCAATTCACATGAATCAAGAGCACTAGTATTCCCACACATGCATGCATGTCCTTTCAACTGCTTCTGGTGACCATAAGCACTTTATAATAGAGTCATCTGAAATAACAGAATAAACAAGAATACTGTTTTCAAATACAAGAAAAATGCCAAGAATAATCAGCAGATTATTGTCTTCATTCTTACTTCTGTTTACTTTGCTCATTGTATCAGTTAGCTATTGCTGCATAACCAGCTATCCTAAGAGCAAATGATATAGCATAATTCATTTCTTACCAAATGATAACATATGATGTGATATATATTACACATATATAATCAGAGTTCCACTGCTCTCTTCTTGAGTGTAATAGTGAGCTAGGAGAATTTACATCTGTTTCTAAGGTTTGTTAATAATACGTGTGGTCAGGTTGCACTTCTTCCTACAATCAGTTTATCATGTTTTTATACCTAGGTTCATCTTTTATTTTAGAAAAGAAAAAGTATCAAAAGAAAATTTAATTTACCTATATCATTTAATTTACCTATATCTATATGTGACCATTTGTTTCTTCCCAGGAGGAAGAGATACCTATCACTGCCCAGTCTGAATCACCTACTAGTCCTCTAGATACTACTCTGATGCATTCATTGTTACATTTTCCCTTCTGTAAAATGTATTGGACTTTAAGTATGATACAGTATATACGATACATAATTAAAATGTACAATTCAATAAATAAAAGGAGCCATACCAAAATTACAGTGCCTACTTCATATTTCCATTTGTATATAATTCAAGAAAGTGCACAATAAATTTCAGTTTTTTTTATGTGATTCTTAAAAACATAACATTTCTGAGCCACAATTTTCTTATTTCTAAATGTCATGTAGTATCGTAAACATAACATCAGGCAAATACTACATGAAATAAATGAAATGTGCACACGTATTTTCTCAGGCCCAAAGAAAATATTCAAAAGAAAGTTGTGTGCATGTGTTTATATAAATTCCTTTATATAAATTTTTATTGCAAATAAACATGCTCACACATATTTGTACACAAAAACAGACTCCTGATCTCATATTTTGTCTTTAAAGGAAACTTGGAGAGGATTAAAATGTAAAAAGTAAATCTAAAAATTAACATGAAATTGAAGAGTGTAGAAATTTACACAAAGATTTAAAGTAAATGGTATAAACAAATTTAAAAGATTAATGACTTTCTTTACTTAATGTCTCAAAGATGAGAAATCCAAATCACATTTACATTTGTACATGAGAAATATTCTGCTGGTTAAAGAGACTGAATATCTCCAAATTAATTTTTCATTTCTTCTTCTGCTTAAGATGGGGGTCACAACATTAAATGCCTTTACAGGGGAAGCTAAATGAATGAACTGAGACACTTAATATCAATTTCCTGAGTAAACTTTATTAGTTAAATGTTTATATTCAATTCCCAATGCTAATTTTAAATACCATACTAGAGATGGAAAGCAAACACATGTATATATCTTTTCTTATGTTTGCTAAATGTCTTCATTTTTTTAATTTTTATTGGGGCAGAGTCACTCCACAATGCTAAGTTCTGCTGTACAATGAACCCCAACCTTAACCTTATACTGCGAAGCGAATCAACCATATGTATATGTACATCCAAGGAACTCTACTCAATGCTCCGTGGCAACTTAAATGGGAAGGAAAGACATGTATGCTCTTATAATTCTAGGGCCAGAAGCCTGAAATGGGTCTCATTGGGCTGAAATCAAGAGGTTTGAGAAATGTGGCTAAAATGGCAGAAAAGCATGACCCTAAGTTCATCTCCTCCCATGGCAAAACCAAAACTATAATTCACAGAGCAGCCTTTGATGAGAACTATCTATGAGAAGACTAGCCAAAATGATCTTCATGACTAAAGATATAAAGAAGGAAACACAGCACAATGGCTAAGAAGGGAGGAATGCAATATATACCCAAGATCTCATTTCCAGGAAGGTGACCACACAGGAAGATAATCACAACTTCAGAGGTTCTCCCCAAGAGTGCTGGGTCTGAGCCCCACAACAGGCTCTCCAGACTGGGAAGACAAGTCTTCAAAACATCTGGCATTGGAGTCCAGTGGGGCTTGCAAATGGGAGAGTCAGAGGGCTACAGAATAGACTTCCCTCTTAAAGAGTGCATGAAAAATCTCAGAATAGACTTCCCTCTTAAAAAGTGCATGAAAAATCTCAGTTGCTTTGAGTGAGACAGCACAGAGACAGTTATTTGAGAAAAGACCAGGTCAGACCCAAATGCTTAACTTGATGAGCTTCTCAGATAGTCAAGAAACTCCTGGGACTGCCCCTGAGGACATAGACACCAGCAACAGTCATATTGGGGACCTCATTCTAACATGAGGACACTGCTGCTGACAAACACCATTTTGGAGCCCTCTCTCTAGCATTCTAGCACAACAGTCTTACCTATCTGCCAGTGGACCAGACCAGTCAGCTTCAGCCTCAGATCCAGCCACCCCAGGATTTGGTTCTGCTGTCTAGTGAGCCTCACCAACCCCAATAATCCCTGGGCTTTAAAGCCAACAGAACTGCTTGTGTGCTGTTTTCCTAGGAACTCTGTACAACCACACATGCCAGGATCCAAACCTCTATACCAGCAGCCTGGTATTAGCCCTGGAACCACACAGGAGTCATACTGGAACCAGACCATGATGTGTGTGTGTGTGTGTGTGTGTGTGTGTGTGTGTGTGTGTGTTTCTGATTAATTGTGTGTAAACCCAAAAGACCCTAAGGCAATCGCTAAGGCAATCTTGAGAAAGAAGAAGAAAGTTGGAGGTAACATGAACTTTGATTTCAAACTACACTACAAAGTCATATAATCAAACCAGTATGGTTCTGGCTCAAAATAGACATCTTGATCAATGGAACAGAATACAGGGTCCAGAAATTAACTCACACTGGTATGGACAGCTGCTGCTGCTGCTGCTAAGTCACTTCAGTTGTGTCCAATTCTGTGCGACCCCATAGACGGCAGCCCACCAGGCTCCCCCATCCCTGGGATTCTCCAGGCAAGAACACTGGAGTGGGTTGTCGTTTCCTTCTCCAATGCATAAAAGTGAAAATTGAAAGTGAAGTCACTCAGTCGTGTCCAACTCGTAGCGACACCATGGACTGCAGCCCACCAGGCTCCTTCACCTATGGGAGTTCCCAGGCAAAAGTACTAAAGTAGGATGCCATTGCCTTCTCCAGTATGGGCAGCTAGTCTATGGCAAAGGAGACAAAATGTACAATAAGGAAAAGAAAGCATTGTCAGTAAATGGTGTTGGAAAGTTAGGCAGATAAATGCAAAAGAATGACATTGGACTACTGAGAAATCAGATCATGTACAAAAATGAACTCAAAATGAATTAAAGACATATGTAAGATCTGAAAGTATGAAACTCCTAGAAGACATGGGTTGTATGCTCTTTGAATCTTGTCTGAGCAATATTTTTTTGATCTATCTTCTTGGCAAGGCAAATGAAATAAAAAATAAACAAATTTGCATAGTGAAGAAAATTTTCAAGAAAATGAAGAGGTGTCCTACTGTGTGTTGTGTGTGTGTGTTTCTGATTAGTTGTGTTTGACTCTGTGACCCTATGGATTGATTGTAGCCCACAAGGCTCCTCTGTCCATTTGATTTCCTGGCAAGAATACTGGAGTGGGTTGCCATTTCCTCCTGCAGGAGATCTTCTCAACACAGGGATTGAACCTGCATCTCCTGCATTGCAAGTGGGCTCTTTACTGCTGAGCCACTAGATGAGAGAAGATAATTGCAAATGATATATCTGAAGAAAGGTGGGTAGCCAAAATATAGAAAGACCTCATATAACTTAACATTAATAATGCACACACACACACAATTAAAAATGGGCAGAAAGCCTGAATTGGCAGTTTTCCAAAGACACATACTGAGAATATGAGAATATGTTCAATATCAATGTATGTGTACTAAGTTGTTTCAGTCATGTTTGACTCTTTGTGACCCCATGGGCTGTGGCCCACCAGGCTCCTCTGTCCATGGGATTCTCCAGGCAAAAATACTGGAGTGAGTTGCCATGCCCTCCTCCAGGGGATCTTCCCAACCCAGAGATCAAACCTAGGTCTCTTACATCTCCTGCCTTGGCAGGCAGATTCTTTACACCTAGCACAACCTGGGAAGTCAATATCAGTAATTACCAGGAAAATACAGATCAAAACCAAAACAGATACCACTTGACACCTATCAGAATGGCCACTTTCAAAGTGATAAGAAATAATAAGTGTTTTGAGGATGCTGAGAAAAGGGAATCTTTGTGTCCTGTTGATGGGATTGTATATTGTACAACCATTATAAACAACAGTATGAAGTTGTCTAAAAATAGTTAAAAATAGAACTTCTAGCAAGAAGTAAGATGGTAGGTGTTGCAAGAGGGCATCAGAGGGCAGACACACTGAAACCATACTCACAGGAAACTAGTCAATCTAATCACACTAGGACCACAGCCTTGTCTAACTCAGTGAAACCAAGTCATGCCTGCAGGGCAACTCAAGATGGGCAGGTCATGGTGGAGAGGTCTGACAGAATGTGGTCCACTGGAGAAGGGAATGGCAAGCAACTTCAGTATTCTTGCCTTGAGAAACCCATGAACAGTACGAAAAGCCAAAACGATAGGATACCAAAAGAGGAACTCCCCAGGTCATTAGGTACCAAATATGCTACTGGAGATCAGTGGAGAAATAACTCCAGAAAAAACGAAAGGATGGAGCCAAAGCAAAAACAGTACCCAGCTGTACCTGTGACTGGTGATAGAAGCAAGATCCGATGCTGTAAAGAGCAATATTGCATAGGAACCTGGAATGTCAGGTCCATGAATCAAGGCAAATTGGAAGTGGTCAAACAAGAGATGGCAGAGTGAACATCGACATTCTAGGAATCAGAGAACTAAAATGAATTGGAATGGGTGAATTTAACTCAGATGACCATTATATCTACTACTGCGGGCAGGAATCCCTCGAAAGAAATGGAGTAGCCATCTTCGTCAACAAAAGAGTCTGAAATGCAGTACTTGGATGCAACCTCAAAAACGACAGAATTATCTATGTTCGTCTCCAAGGCAAACCATTCAATATCACAGTTATCCAAGTCTATGCCCCAACCAGTAATGCTGAAGAAGCTGAAGTTGAACGGTTTTATGAAGACCTACAAAACCTTTTAGAAGTAACACCCAAAAAAGAGGTCCTTTTCATTATAGGGGACTGGAATGCTAAAGTAGGAAGTCAAGAAACACCTAGAGTAACAGGCAAATTTGGCCTTGGAATGCAGAATGAAGCAGGGCAAAGACTAATAGAGTTTGGCCAATAAAATGCACTGGTCATAGCAAACACTCTCTTCCAACAACACAAGAGAAGACTCTACACATGGACATCACCAGATGGTCAACACCGAAATCAGATTGATTATATTCTTTGCAGCCAAAGATGGAGAAGCTCTATACAGTCAACAAAAACAAGACCAGGAGCTGACTGTGGCTCAGATCATGAACTCCTTATTACCAAATTCAGACTCAAATTGAAGAAAGTCGGGAAAACCGCTAGACCATTCAGGTATGACCTAAATCAAATCCCTTATGATTATACAGTGGAAGTGAGAAATAGATTTAAGGGCCTAGATCTGATAGATAGAGTGCCTGATGAACTATGGACAGAGGTTCGTGACATTGTACAGGAGACAGTGATCAAGACCATCCCCATGGAAAATAAATGCAAAAAAGCAAAATGGCTGTCAGGGGAGCCCTTACAAATAGCTGTGAAAAGAAGATAGGAGAAAAGCAAAGGAGAAAAGGAAAGATATAAGCAT
>SJYG01000487.1:1964260-2019576 GCA_006410535.1 Litocranius walleri | reverse complement strand
AACATTCAGAAAACAAAGATCATGGCATCCGGTCCCATCACTTCATGGGAAATAGATGGAGAAACAGTGGAAACAGTGTCAGACTTTATTTTTGGGGGGCTCCAAAATCACTGCAGATGGTGACTGCAGCCATGAAATTAGAAGACGCTTACTCCTTGGAAGAAAAGTTATGACCAACCTAGATAGCATATTCAAAAGCAGAGACATTACTTTGCCGACTAAGGTCCGTCTAGTCAAGGCTATGGTTTTTCCTGTGGTCATGTATGAATGTGAGAGTTGGACTGTGAAGAAGGCTGAGCACTGAAGAATTGATGCTTTTGAACTGTGGTGTTGGAGAAGACTCTTGAGAGTCCCTTGGACTGCAAGGAGATCCAACCAGTCCATTCTAAAGGAGATCAGCCCTGGAATTTCTTTGGAAGGAATGATGCTAAAGCTGAAACTTCAGTACTTTGGCCACCTCATGTGAAGAGTTGACTCATTGGGAAATATTCTGATGCTCATTGGGAAGGATTGAGGGCAGGAGGAGAAGGGTACAACAGAGGATGAGATGGCTGGATGGCATCACTGACTCGATGAACGTGAGTCTGAGTGAACTCTGGGAGATGGTGATGGACAGGGAGGCCTGGCATGCTGCGATCATGGGATCACAAAGAGTCAGACACGACTGAGTGACTGAACTGAACTGAGGGAGAACAAGATGGCAGAGGAGTAGATGGATGTGGAGTACATCTCTCTCCATGGATATATCAGGAATACACTTTCAGACAAAGAAGTGCATGCATAACACCAATTGAGAGTGGACAGGAGTACATGACTGGTGGAAAAGAATATATAAAGCTAAAAAAAACTAGGTAGGATGAAGGAACTAGGGGGAAAAATAGGAGTGTTAGTGGGACTGGACCTGCCCTTGGTTAACTGGGGAACTGAAGCAGGGATCTGATCCCCAAATCAGGACAATTGTCTGAGTCAAAGGAGAAACATTTAAGGCTGCAAGTGAAACAGCTGATCTGTTGCAGCCTAAATGGAATGAGAATCAGATAGTTCTTGCCACAGTCATACATATCCTGGAGAGGGATGCAGGTCCCCTGGAAGGCACAGCAGCTGGGAGCTGGTGTTTAGGGACTGTAGAGCAATCCTAGGGCAAGGGCTGCTATGACTGCAGAGAGATGGATCGAGCAGATGTGAGGGAGGAGACTGTGGTGGAAAATGCCTGTGGAGGAAAGCCAGGCAGCCATGGAAGCAAGGCGATACTGCTAGTCAAGCGTAGGGGGTGGAGCCATCACCATAGCCTCTCTCTCCTCACGTGCCAGCATCGGAGGTGAACAATAGAGAGGCTGGCCCATCAAAAGCCTGACCCACTGAACCACAAAGTAGGACCCCACACAGGTGCTCTTTTAAGTGACTAATGCACAGAACTACAGAGTAGGACCGCAGCCAGGGGAGCCCTCTAAGTGCTTGAAGGGGTGATGCTATGGAGAAAGACTGGCCAAAGAGACTTTCTGATTGCCAGCCTCAAGAGGCTCAAAAAGACTATGATAGGGCCTTAATTCCTGCAGCAGAGGCAGTCCATGTCCCTGCACACTTGGTATTGCCAGGGTCCCCGCAAGCCAAGTAGCTGTGCTACCTTCATACTCAGCCCTCACTGGGGCAGAGCTGTCACAGCCAAAAAAAATCTTGCATCTACACATGCAAGGTGGTTTTGATCATGTCAGACACTTTGCGACCCTGTGGACTGTGGCCGGCCAGGCTTCTCTGTTGAGGAGGTCTCAAGTCAAGAACACTGGAGTGTATTAGCTAATACTAGTTGCCATACCCTTCTAGAGCATTATATTTCCTGCTTCCCTAGCCACCAAGTCCCCTGAGTACCTAGTGCTGCCAGAACCCCTGCTACACAAACAGCTACACCACCTCTACTCCTGGCTCTCACTGGGGTAGACCCAAGTCCTCCAGGGCAGCCTCAGGAGCAAACCCCAGTGGACGACCCACATGCAGAGGTGGAAATAAAACCATAATTGAAACCCATGGGCAGTGTGGCTAAGGAAGAAGACCCAAAACCTTCCCACCAGCTGTACAAGCTGAATATTAAATCCATGTGACAACTAGGCCGAGTCTGTGTCTTTGGAATATATAAAAGGACTTTGAGAACTCCCACAAAAGAAATGCACTAGTTCTGATAGCTGTTGACACTGGAGGCAAGAACACACAGGTGTAGAAACAGATTAGAATCTGAGCTGCCCCCACAATGGGTCCAGAGACCAGCACAGCGTTGGAGGGCATCCTAGGGAACTGAGGTGAACTCTGACTCTCAGCAAGGAAAGGACACTGACAGCAGTGACTCAAGAAAAACATTTATTATTCTTATGTATTCACTTGTTCTGTAGAGTCTTTTGGATTTTTTCTTTTTCTTTTTTTTCTTTTTATCCCCCTCTGTTGTAGATACCAATTTTGTTGGCAATATGAAATCTAATATTTGCCTCTATCACATTTTTATTCTTATTATCTACCTCTGCCTCTAAGTTGGGCTTTCACAGTTCAGTAAAACTTTTTTAAAATTTTTCTTTCTTTAGGGGAAATGCTTTTATTATAAGTCAGGAACAAGACAAGGGTGCTCACTTTCACCACTACTATTCAATATAGTTCTGGAAGTTTTGGCCACAGCAATCAGAGCAGAAAAAGAAATAAAAGGAATCCAAATTGGAAAAGAAGAAGTAAAACTCTCACTGTTTGCAGATGACATGATCCTCTACATAGAAAATCCTAAAGACTCCACCAGAAAATTACTAGAGCTAATCAATCAATATAGTAAAGTTGCAGGATATAAAATCAACACTCAGAAATCCCTTACATTCCTATACACTAATAATGAGAAAGTAGAAAAAGAAATTAAGGAAACAATTCCATTCACCATTGCAACAAAAAGAATAAAATACTTAGAAATATACCTACCTAAAGAAACTAAAGACCTATATATCAAAAACTATAAAACGCTGATGAAAGAAATAAAAGAAGACACTAATAGACGGAGAAATATACCATGTTCATGGATCGGAAGAATCAATATAGTGAAAATGAGAATACTACCCAAAGCAATCTACAGATTCAATGCAATCCCTATCAAGCTACCAGCAGTATTTTTCACAGAACTAGAACAAATAATTTCAAGATTTGTATGGAAATACAAAAAACCCCGAATAGCAAAAGCAATCTTGAGAAAGAAGAATGGAACTGGAGGAATCAACTTGCCTGACTTCAGGCTCTACTACAAAGCCACAGTCATCAAGACAGTATGGTACTGGCACAAAGACAGAAATATAGATCAATGGAACAAAATAGAAAGCCCAGAGATAAATCCACACACCTATGGACACCTTATCTTCGACAAAGGAGGCAAGAATATACAATGGAGTAAAGACAGTCTCTTTAACAGGTGGTGCTGGGAAAACTGGTCAACCACTTGTAAAAGAATGAAACTAGACCTCTTTCTAACACCATACACAAAAATAAACTCAAAATGGATTAAAGATCTAAATGTAAGACCAGAAACTATAAAACTCCTAGAGGAGAACATAGGCAAAACACTCTCCGACATAACTCACAGCAGGATCCTCTATGATCCACCTCCCAGTATACTGGAAATAAAAGCAAAAATAAACAAATGGGATCTAATTAAAATTAAAAGCTTCTGCACAACAAAGGAAACTATAAGCAAGGTGAAAAGACAGCCTTCTGAATGGGAGAAAACAATAGCAAATGAAACAACTGACAAACAACTAATCTCAAAGATATACAAGCAACTTATGCAGCTCAACTCCAGAAAAATAAACGATCCAATCAAAAAATGGGCCAAAGAACTAAATAGGCATTTCTCCAAAGAAGACATACGGATGGCTAACAAACACATGAAAAGATGCTCAACATCACTCATTATCAGAGAAATGCAAATCAAGACCACAGTGAGGTACCATTTCACACCAGTCAGAATGGCTGCAATCCAAAAGGCTACAAGCAATAAATGCTGGAGAGGATGTGGAGAAAAGGGAACCCTCTTACACTGCTGGTGGGAATGCAAACTAGTACAGCCACTATGGAAAACAGTGTGGAGATTCCTTTAAAAATGGCAAATAGAACTGCCTTATGACCCAGCAATCCCACTGCTGGGCATACACACCGAGGAAACCAGAACTGAAAGAGACACGTGTACCCCAATGTTCATTGCAGCATTGTTTATAATAGCCAGGACATGGAAACAACCTAGATGTCCATCAGCAGATGAATGGATAAGAAAGCTGTGGTACATATACACAATGGAGTATTACTCAGCCATTAAGAAGAATACATTTGAATCAGTTCTGATGAGACAGATGAAACTGGAGCCGATTATACAGAGTGAAGTAAGCCAGAAAGAAAAACACCAATACAGTATACTGACACATATATATGGAATTTAGAAAGATGGTAATGATGACCCTGTATGCAAGACAGCAAAAGAGACACAGATGTATAGAACGGACTTTTGGACTCTGAGGGAGAGGGAAAGGTGGGATGATTTGGGAGAATGGCATTGAAACATGTGTACTATCATGTAAGAAATGAAGCGCCAGTCTATGTTCGATACTGGACACAGGATGCTTGGGGCTGGTGCACGGGGATGATTCAGAGAGATGATATGGTGTGGGAGGTGGGAGGGGGGTTCAGGATTGTGAGCTTGTATACACCCGTGGTGGATTCATGTCAATGTATGGCGAAACCAATACAGTAATGTAAAGTAAAATAAAGTAAAAATAAATTTAAAAGAAATTAGAGGACTTTCTTTTATTTTCAACTAAGTGGAGATATAGCATTTGTTTGTTCATTTCTCTTACCTGAGCTGTCTGTGGTTATATTTGAAGAAATAGCACTTTTTACCCTGCCCTGCTCCTGTCCGGTGTGGCTCTGTGCCTTCATTTTCACTTCTTGTGTCTCTCAGGTTGTTGGTACCTTGTTGTTACCAATGTCACTGACATTGCTGTCTGGTGCATCAGGACACTGGGTTCCTCCCTTTCATTCAGGATGGCATGACTTACAGGTACCACTGCCCTGAGGGAGCTGGGTTCATGAGATGCTTCTCCTGTGTTAAGCTGTAAGATTCACAGGCTCTACTACTGCAAGGATCAGATGCAGATTCACAGTCATAGGCACCTCAGAAACTGGAGGAACAGTGTCCCAGGCCCAACTGCTAAAGTTACCCAGTTGCCAGTAGCCACTGGTGTCTCTGTGATTAGGAGGCCAGAGTCTTGTGTTCCACATCCCCTAACCCCACCAGGTTCTCTGGGGCTGAAGGCTCAACTATCACAGGCAGATGCTTGAATTGCAAGCACTGCCTCCATTATTCCCTCTGTTTCACCTCTTCGATGCATTTCAGCCTACCCACTTTTAGATGTACAAATTTGAGAATTAGCTACCATCTTTATGTGGTGGACAGAGACAGCTGTGTTGCACTGAGTATGTTTTACTGAGTGTAGATTGGTTGGGAGAGCAAAAGCAGCTTTGCACTCCACCATGCTGCTGACATCACTCTCCATCTTATCTGTTTTCTGAAGTAGCACAGTACATATGAGAATCAATACCTTGGCATCACAAATACTTGATTGTAGAACTAATTTCTGAAATCCTTCCAGTAACAGAGCACTGCTTTAATGGATTTCTGCTTTCTGTCTCCTTGCCTTGAACCTGAACTTGGAATTAAAGCAGTTCAAGTCCTGAGTTCAATATTTCCTTCTCCAAGTTCTCCTGTGGCCTTAGAAGTAACCCACCAAAACATTATAATTGTTTCACTAAAAAGCTGTAAGGTAACAAATACTTGGGTATTGAGAATCTTGCTTTCTAAAGGCATGTATCTATAGTTATCTAAAAGTAACAATTTAAGTTTAATTTAATTGTAGATTTCCCACAGCATGATGTGAAATATTGCTGTCTCTTTTAGCTACCATACCCCATCATGCACACTAGAGTCAATAATGCCTTTAAATCTAATCAGAACACAGAACCTATTTCAGATCTCCAGCTCTAGAGTTATATTCCTTCGGAATCACTTCTGAAATCAATAATTGCAGAAGTGAGCATTCAGTAATAGAACCAGGACTATTATGACTTAGGGATTATGAATTTATTACAGAAATTAGACCTTACACATTTGAGAGAACAGCTTGGAGTGGAAGATTTGAAAGGGGTGTGGTTTTCAAAATAACCACCAACCAGTTATTCAAAGAACATCTAACTGCTGAAGAGACACTGCAAAGTTTGAGTTTGTGATGAAGTTTTTGCAGATCTGTCATCTCTCTGGCTCTGCAGACAAATGTCTGTTGATACACTTGAGGTCACTTTTGATCATCAAGAACATTAGTTGGGAAGAAGTGTTGACCAGAGCAGAATACAGTGAAGTCAAACAAAAATTCATCACACAGTTGCATCTATCTGTCAACTCACTGAATGTCAAGACCTTGAGAGAGCAATTATCGTTACTTCACTTCTACCTGTTAAATCATATACATCTTCTTTTTTGACACAATGGTGGCTGGGTGGGAGCAGGAGGGCCAAGAGGAGCTACTCCACGTTAAAGGTCAGGAGGGGCAGCAGTGAAGAGATACCCCACATCCAAGGTAAGGAGCAGCGGCTGTGCTTTGCTGGAACAGCTGTGAAGAGACACCCCACGTCCAAGGTAAGAGAAAACCAAGTAACACGGTAGGCGTTGCAAAGGGCATCAAAGGGCAGATACACAGAAACCATCATCACAGAAAACTAGCCAGTCTGATCACACGGACCACAACCTTGTCTAACTCAATGAAACTAAGCCATGCCATGTGGGGCCACCCAAGATGAATGCGTCATGGTGGAAAGATCTGACAGAATTTGTTCCACTGGAGAAGGGAATGGCAAACCACTTCAGTATTTTTGCCTTGAGAACCCCATGAGCAGCATGAAAAGGCAAAATGATAGGATACTGAAAGAGGAACTCCCCAGGTTGGTAAGTGCCCAATATGCTACTGGAGATCAGTAGAGAAATAACTCCAGAAAGAATGAAGGGATGGAGGCAAAGCAAAAGCAATGCCCAGCTGTGGGTGTGACTGGTGATAGAAGCAAGATTCGATGCTGTAAAGAGCAATATTGCATAGGAACCTGGAATGTTAGGTCCGTGAATCAAGGCAAATTGGAAGTGGTCAAACAGGAGATGGCAAAAGTGAACGTCGACATTCTAAGAATCAGCGAACTAAAATGGACTGGCATGGGTGAATTTAACTCAGATGACCATTATATCTACACTGTGGGCAGGAATCCCTTAGAAGAAATGGAGTAGCCATCATGGTCAACAAAAGAGTCTGAAATGCAGTACTTGGATGCAGTCTCAAAAATGACAGAATGATCTCTGTTCGTCTCCAAGGCAAACCATTCAATATCATGGTAATCCAAGCCTATGCCCCAATCAGTAATGCTGAAGAAGCTGAAGTTGAATGGTTCTATGAAGACCTATGAGACCTTTTAGAACTAACCCCCCCCACCAAAAGATGTCTTTTTAATTATAGGGGACTAGAATGAAAAAGTAGGAAGTCAAGAAACACCTGGAGTAACAGGCAAATTTGGCCTTGGAGTACAGAATAAAGCAGGGCAAAGACTAATAGGGTTTTGCCAAGAGAACGCACTGGTCATAGCACACACCTTCTCCCAACAACACAAGAGAAGATTCTATACATGGACATCACCAGATTGATTATATTCTTTGCAGCCAAAGATGGAGAAGCTCTATACAGTCAGTAAAAACAAGACCAGGAGCTGACTGTGGCTCAGATAATGAACTCCTTATTGTCATATTCAGACTTAGATTGAAGAAAGTGGGGAAAATCACTAGGCCATTCAGGTATGACCTAAATCAAATCCCTTATGATTATACAGTGGAAGTGAGAAATAGATTTAAGGAACTGATCTGATAGACAGAGTGCCTGATGAACTATGGACAGAGGTTCGTGACACTGTACACGAGACAGGGATCAAGACCATCCCTATGGAAAAGAAATACAAGAAAGCAAATGACTGTCTGAGAAGGCCTTACAATCCGTTGTGAAAAGAAGGGAAGCAAAAAGCAAAGGGGAAAAGGAAAGATATACCCATTTGAAAGAACTCTGCTTTCAAATAGCAAGAAGAATAGCAAGAGAGATAGCAAGAAGAGAATAGCAAGTAGGCCCAACTGCTAAAGTTACCCAGTTGCCAGTAGCCACTGGTGTCTCTGTGATTAGGAGGCCAGAGTCTTGTGTTCCACATCCCCTAACCCCACCAGGTTCTCTGGGGCTGAAGGCTCAACTATCACAGGCAGATGCTTGAATTGCAAGCACTGCCTCCATTATTCCCTCTGTTTCACCTCTTCGATGCATTTCAGCCTACCCACTTTTAGATGTACAAATTTGAGAATTAGCTACCATCTTTATGTGGTGGACAGAGACAGCTGTGTTGCACTGAGTATGTTTTACTGAGTGTAGATTGGTTGGGAGAGCAAAAGCAGCTTTGCACTCCACCATGCTGCTGACATCACTCTCCATCTTATCTGTTTTCTGAAGTAGCACAGTACATATGAGAATCAATACCTTGGCATCACAAATACTTGATTGTAGAACTAATTTCTGAAATCCTTCCAGTAACAGAGCACTGCTTTAATGGATTTCTGCTTTCTGTCTCCTTGCCTTGAACCTGAACTTGGAATTAAAGCAGTTCAAGTCCTGAGTTCAATATTTCCTTCTCCAAGTTCTCCTGTGGCCTTAGAAGTAACCCACCAAAACATTATAATTGTTTCACTAAAAAGCTGTAAGGTAACAAATACTTGGGTATTGAGAATCTTGCTTTCTAAAGGCATGTATCTATAGTTATCTAAAAGTAACAATTTAAGTTTAATTTAATTGTAGATTTCCCACAGCATGATGTGAAATATTGCTGTCTCTTTTAGCTACCATACCCCATCATGCACACTAGAGTCAATAATGCCTTTAAATCTAATCAGAACACAGAACCTATTTCAGATCTCCAGCTCTAGAGTTATATTCCTTCGGAATCACTTCTGAAATCAATAATTGCAGAAGTGAGCATTCAGTAATAGAACCAGGACTATTATGACTTAGGGATTATGAATTTATTACAGAAATTAGACCTTACACATTTGAGAGAACAGCTTGGAGTGGAAGATTTGAAAGGGGTGTGGTTTTCAAAATAACCACCAACCAGTTATTCAAAGAACATCTAACTGCTGAAGAGACACTGCAAAGTTTGAGTTTGTGATGAAGTTTTTGCAGATCTGTCATCTCTCTGGCTCTGCAGACAAATGTCTGTTGATACACTTGAGGTCACTTTTGATCATCAAGAACATTAGTTGGGAAGAAGTGTTGACCAGAGCAGAATACAGTGAAGTCAAACAAAAATTCATCACACAGTTGCATCTATCTGTCAACTCACTGAATGTCAAGACCTTGAGAGAGCAATTATCGTTACTTCACTTCTACCTGTTAAATCATATACATCTTCTTTTTTGACACAATGGTGGCTGGGTGGGAGCAGGAGGGCCAAGAGGAGCTACTCCACGTTAAAGGTCAGGAGGGGCAGCAGTGAAGAGATACCCCACATCCAAGGTAAGGAGCAGCGGCTGTGCTTTGCTGGAACAGCTGTGAAGAGACACCCCACGTCCAAGGTAAGAGAAAACCAAGTAACACGGTAGGCGTTGCAAAGGGCATCAAAGGGCAGATACACAGAAACCATCATCACAGAAAACTAGCCAGTCTGATCACACGGACCACAACCTTGTCTAACTCAATGAAACTAAGCCATGCCATGTGGGGCCACCCAAGATGAATGCGTCATGGTGGAAAGATCTGACAGAATTTGTTCCACTGGAGAAGGGAATGGCAAACCACTTCAGTATTTTTGCCTTGAGAACCCCATGAGCAGCATGAAAAGGCAAAATGATAGGATACTGAAAGAGGAACTCCCCAGGTTGGTAAGTGCCCAATATGCTACTGGAGATCAGTAGAGAAATAACTCCAGAAAGAATGAAGGGATGGAGGCAAAGCAAAAGCAATGCCCAGCTGTGGGTGTGACTGGTGATAGAAGCAAGATTCGATGCTGTAAAGAGCAATATTGCATAGGAACCTGGAATGTTAGGTCCGTGAATCAAGGCAAATTGGAAGTGGTCAAACAGGAGATGGCAAAAGTGAACGTCGACATTCTAAGAATCAGCGAACTAAAATGGACTGGCATGGGTGAATTTAACTCAGATGACCATTATATCTACACTGTGGGCAGGAATCCCTTAGAAGAAATGGAGTAGCCATCATGGTCAACAAAAGAGTCTGAAATGCAGTACTTGGATGCAGTCTCAAAAATGACAGAATGATCTCTGTTCGTCTCCAAGGCAAACCATTCAATATCATGGTAATCCAAGCCTATGCCCCAATCAGTAATGCTGAAGAAGCTGAAGTTGAATGGTTCTATGAAGACCTATGAGACCTTTTAGAACTAACCCCCCCCACCAAAAGATGTCTTTTTAATTATAGGGGACTAGAATGAAAAAGTAGGAAGTCAAGAAACACCTGGAGTAACAGGCAAATTTGGCCTTGGAGTACAGAATAAAGCAGGGCAAAGACTAATAGGGTTTTGCCAAGAGAACGCACTGGTCATAGCACACACCTTCTCCCAACAACACAAGAGAAGATTCTATACATGGACATCACCAGATTGATTATATTCTTTGCAGCCAAAGATGGAGAAGCTCTATACAGTCAGTAAAAACAAGACCAGGAGCTGACTGTGGCTCAGATAATGAACTCCTTATTGTCATATTCAGACTTAGATTGAAGAAAGTGGGGAAAATCACTAGGCCATTCAGGTATGACCTAAATCAAATCCCTTATGATTATACAGTGGAAGTGAGAAATAGATTTAAGGAACTGATCTGATAGACAGAGTGCCTGATGAACTATGGACAGAGGTTCGTGACACTGTACACGAGACAGGGATCAAGACCATCCCTATGGAAAAGAAATACAAGAAAGCAAATGACTGTCTGAGAAGGCCTTACAATCCGTTGTGAAAAGAAGGGAAGCAAAAAGCAAAGGGGAAAAGGAAAGATATACCCATTTGAAAGAACTCTGCTTTCAAATAGCAAGAAGAATAGCAAGAGAGATAGCAAGAAGAGAATAGCAAGGAATAGCAAGGAGAGATAAGAAAGCCTTCCTCAGCTATCAATGCAAAGAAATAGAGGAAAACAACAGAATGGGAAAGACTAGAGAGCTCTTCAAGAAAATTAGAGATAGCAAGGGAACATTTCATGTGAAGATGGGTTTGATAAAGGACAGAAATGGTAGGGACCTAACATAAGCAGAAGATATTAAGAAGAGGTGGCAAGAATACACAGAAGAACTGTACAAAAAAGATCTTCATGACCCAGATAATCATGATGGTGTGATCACTCACCTAGAGCCAGACATCTTGGAATGTGAAGCCAACTGGGCCTTAGAAGCATCACCATGAACAAAGTTAGTGGAGGTGATGGAATTCCAGTTGAGCTATTTCAAATCCTGAAGGATGATGCTGTGAAAGTGCTGCACTCAATATGACAACAAATTTGGAAAACTCAGCAGTGGCCACAGGACTGGAAAAGGTCATTTTTCATTCCAATCCCAAAGGAATGCAATGCCAAAAATGCTCAAACTACCGCACAATTGCACTCATCTCACATGCTAGTAAAGTAATGTTCAAAATTCTCCAAGCTAGGCTTCAGCAATCCGTGAACTGTGAACTTCCAGATGTTCAAGCTGGTTTTAGAAAAGGCAGAGGAACCAGAGATCAAATTGCCAACATCCGCTGGATCATCGATAAAGCAAGAGAGTTCCAGAAAAACATCTATTTCTGCTTTCTTGACAATGCCAAAGCCTTTGACTGTGTGGGTCACAAGAATCTTTGGAAAATTCTTGAAGAGATGGGAATACCAGACCACCTGACCTGGCTCTTGAGAAACCTATATGCAGGTTAGGAGGCAACAGTTAGAACTGGACATGGAACAACAGACTGGTTCCAAATAGGAAAAGGAGTACATCAAGGCTGTATATTGTCATCCTGCTTATTTAACTTCTATGCATAGTACATCATGAGAAACGATGGGCTGGAAGAAGCACAAGCTGGTATCAAGGTTGATGGAAGAAATATCAATAACCTCTATTATGTAGATGACACCACTCTTATGGCAGAAAGTGAAGAGGAACTAAAAAGCCTCTTGATGAAAGTGAAAGAGCAGAGTGAAAAAGTTGGCTTAAAGCTCAACATTCAGAAAACGAAGATCATGGCATCTGCTCCCATCAATTCATGGGAAATAGACGAAAAAACAGTGGAAACAGTGTCAGTCTTTTTTTGGGGGGGAGGGGTGCTCCAAAATCACTGCAGATGGTGATTGCAGCCATGAAATTAAAAGACGCTTACTCCTTGTTAGGAAATTATGACCAACCTAGATAGCATATTCAGACACAGAGATATTACTTTGCCAACAAAGGTCCATCTAGTCAAGGCTATGGTTTTTCCAGTAGTCATGTGTGGATGTGAGAGTTGGACTGTGAAGAAATTGAGCACCAAAGAATTGATGCTTTTGAGCTGTGATGTTGGAGAAGATTCTTGAGAGTCCCTTGGACTGCAAGGAGATCCAACCAGTCCATCATAAATGATATCAGTCCTGAGTGTTCGTTAGAAGGACTGATGTTGAGGCTTAAACTCCAATACTTTGGCCTCTGATGCAAAGAATTGACTCATTGGAAAAGACTCTGATGCTGGGAGGGATTGGCGGCAGGAAGAGAAAGAGATGACAGAGGATGAGATGGCTGGATGGCATCACCAACTCAATGCACATGAGTTTGAGTGAACTCCAGGGGTTTGTGATGGACAGGGAGGCCTGGTGTGCTGTGATTCATGGGGTCGCAAAGAGTCAGACACAAGTGAGCAACTGAACTGAACTGAACTGAACTGATGTTTTTATTTACTTCAATAAAAACCAAGGAGCAGAATTGCTTAATCTTACTGTAAATATGTTGGCTTCCCAGGTGGATCAGTGGTAAAGAATTCACCTGCCATTGGAGGAGATACAACAGACTTGAGTTCAATCCTTGGGACAAGGAGATTCCCTGGAGAAGAAAATGGCAACCCGCTCCATATTCTTGCCTGGAAAATTCCATGAAATGGGGAGCCTGGAGGACTAAAGTCCATGGGTTACAATAAGTGAGATATGACTGAATGACTACACAGGCACACATACCCTGTAAATATGTATACTTTTACAAGAGATAAACAAGCTTTTTGAAAGTGTTGGGTCATTTTGTCATCCTATATAAAAATATAAGAATTATACTAGTTTTTATACCTCTGTATTACTTATCCATATTTTTTGTAACATATCCCCCCCCCAAACCTAGACAATGTACACATATCAATTATCTTAAAGTTTCTGTGATTCATGAATCTGGACATGACTAAGTTGGGCTCTCTGAGCCCTGGTCTCTCACAAAGGTACAATCTACTTGTCACTCACTGTAGGAGAGCAAATGCAGATTATTATAAACTACATCAAATGGTGACTCCAATTGCTTCTCCTATTGTGGATGTCATCTAGTTACAAATTGGATTAACCCAAACCCAGGCCATTAGTGTACAGACTCTGATATGTCAAATGACTTGTCAACAGAAGATCATATGAAGGACAGTTACTTTCATCGGGTAAAGAAAGCATTACACAATTTCTTCAGCAATCTTGTCTTATTTTAAGCATTACATTTCCTGTATTACATATTTTACTTCTGAAAACTTATGCAGCAGGTTCTATTTCCCACGCTAAAATAGAGAATATATTAAGAGATCAAAATTTTAAAGAAAATACAGGTCAATGTATGGCAAAACCAATACAGTATTGTAAAGTAAAATAAAGTAAAAATAAAATTTAAAAAAAGAAAATACAGGAAGAAACCATTGCTTATAATATATGAAAAATGAAATAAACTGAACTCTGTATAACTTAAATTTCAAATTGTCTTTCTTGTCATTGATAATATTAATCATGACTAGGATCTTTTAGGGATTTGAGAACTGTTACTCATGAAAAAGTCTCTATCTTCAGACAAATACTTTCCTCATACCAAGAATGTTTCCCTACTGAAGAGTGTTTTAAGGGCTTGCTTTATGTCTTTGTTTTTAAGACTGTAGATAAAAGGGTTCAGCATGGGTGTGACCACAGTGTACATCACTGAGGCTATTGAAGTTGCCCTAGAGTTTTGTGTGCTAGCAGAGCTAAGATACACCCCAAGGCTTGTACCGTAGAACAAGGAGACAGTTGAGAGGTGAGACACACATGTGGAAAATGCTTTATACTTGCCCCTTGTGGATGAAATTTTCAAAATGGAGGATACAATCTTAGAGTAAGAAAAAAGGATACCAGTGAGTGGAACAATAACCAGAACGCCACTTGCAAAATATATCATCAGGTCATTGAGGAAAGTATCGGAACAAGCAAGCTGAACGACCTCATAAAGTTCACAAAAAAAATGGTGAATTTCCAATTTTGTGCAAAAAGAGAGTCGCAAAATCATTAAGCCATGTAACAGAGAGTCGAGGACACTCACTAACCAGGATGTCAGAAGCAGGAGGTCACAAAACTTCGGGTTCATGATGATCGTGTACTGCAATGGGTGACAGATGGCTGCAAACTGGTCATAAGCCATCACAGTCAAGAGGATGTTGTCTAATATCCCAAAAAGCATGAAAAAATACATTTGTACAATGCAGCCTTCATAGGTGATAACTTGACTCTGAGTCTGGGTGTTCCACAGCATCTTTGGGATGGTGGTAGAGGTGAAACAGATGTCTGAAAAAGATAGGTTGAAGAGAAAGAAATACATGGGTGTGTGGAGGTGGGAGTCAGTGATAATGGCCAAGATGATGAGAAGGTTCCCAATGAAGGTGACCAGGTACATGAACAGGAAGAGCCAAAAGAGGAGAGGCTGCAACAATACCTCTTCTGAGAGTCCCAGGAGGATAAACTCTGAAATACGAGTTTGGTTTCCTGGTTCCATGTAGCCAGTGAAACTGCAGAAATAGAAACACAAACAGTGCAAATTTAGCTGAAAGAAGTCATCAAGAGATTAACAGAGAAGGAAGCAATATGTTCTTCAATAAGTGAAATCGCTCTGTCATGTCCAACTCTTTGCAACCCCATGGACTGCAGCCTACCAGGCTCCTCCACCCATGGGATTTTCCAGGCAAGAGTACTGGAGTAGGATGCCATTGCCTTCTCCATTGGGTGCTAGCAGTATTATGCATTCACCTTATAGCTCCCTAAATGCCCCCAACAATAATAATATGAATACCCAACTAGATAAATATTTTCAATCTTTATGACCTAAAAGTATTCATAGCCTCACACTACCATTTATCCTTATATTACTATTTATTGGTTTAAATAAAAATCAATAAATAATTTAAATACCTATAGTAAAATTGATAGAATTAAAGCAAAACATTTTAAAGCTTTTTTTCTCAAAATCTAGTGATGTGGGAAATTGTTTTGATAGATGAAACAGTTATTTTTTTAAATATTGCTGAAATGACAGTGAATTCTAGTGATGATTTCAGAAAGAAATTACTTCAGTTCCCCACAATGTTTCCAGCAAGTAGAAGCAGTTAGGATACTTCCTAATTCATTCTGTAAAGCCAGCCTTAACTAACAGAAAACTAGGTAGACATATTACAGGAAAAGAAAACTGCAGATCAGTATAACTCACAAATATAGGTACAAAGGTCCTCAACAAAATATTAGCAAATCAAAACAAACAATAGAGGGAATTTTATACCGAGACCAAAGAGAATTTATTCCAGGTATGCAGGATGGGTTCAAAAATTGAAAATAAATGTAATCTATTCCTTCCTTTAGTTAACTTTAAATTTTGTTAATAACCTCACGTTAATTTTTAAAATATTAAAAAGAAAATCAATTTAATCTGCTATGTCAACAAGCTAATGAAGAGAAATCATATCAATGGATGTATAAAGAGCAGTTGCCAAAACCCAAAATACATTCATAGTAATAAACCTGCAGTAGATTGAGTATAGGAACTTCCTCTGTTTTGTAGAGAACGTGTAACACAAAGCCAACAACTAATATTTGCCTTGGACAAGCAATATCACTGCAGTGAGTCTCACATTCTTTACCCATAAAATTGGAACAATGACATTCAATTGTATAACGTTATTGCAAGAAAAGGGCTTCCTGGGTGACTCAGTGGGTAAAGAATCTGCCTGCCAATGCAGGAGATGCAGGAGACATGAGTTCCATCCCTTGGTCAAGAAGACTCCCTAGAGGAGGGCATGGCAACCCACTCCAGTATGCTTGCCTGGAGAATATCATGAAGAGAAGAACCCAGTGGACTACAGTCCATACAGTTGCAAAGAGTTGGACACTACTGAAGCAACTGAGCACTGCAAGATAGAAATAAAACAACTAATATACATGCCCTTGTATGACTACTATTAATCAGTGAATTTTCAGACATACTGTTTCAATCACTCACAGATATGTTTCCCACCTCACAATCCTACCTCCATTTTTCTATTTCCACTCATCATCTATATATGGCTTTGACAGCTTTAATACTCTGTTGCTCATATTGACCTGAGTGATCTTTACACAGAGTGAGCTAATCATGAGCACCATCTGCTATAAATCTTGCCCTGACTGCCCTAACTTTAGAATTATCAGGACTGGCTTCCCAGGTGGCTCCAGTGGTAAAGAACCCACCTAACAATGCAAGAGATGTAAGAGATGCAGGTTCAATCCCTGGAGTCAGGAAGATTCCCCTGGAGAAGGGCATGAAAACCCACTCCAGTATTCTTGCCTGAGAAATCCCATGGACAGAGAAGCCTGACAAAGTGTCAAACATGACTAAAGCAACTTAGCACGCCCTGGTGGTCCAGTGGTTAAGATTCTGGGCTTCCACTGCAGGGGCATGGGGTTCCATCCTTGGCCCGGGACCTAAGATCTCAAATGCCATCCACCCAAAAAAATAAAAATTTTTTAATTAAAAAAAGAATTAAGTATCAATTCAATAATGAAAATATAAGGTCTCTATTATCAGCCTGCTGCTTCACTGGCCCAACTCATGCTTTCAGTTTTATTTCCCAGCCCTCATTATTGGTCCAATATAAAAAACTATTTGCAATTTCCTAAAACACTTTACAATTTATTTAAAGTCCACATTTTTCCCATGCCACCTCACACCCTTTCCCCACTGGAAGAATTCAAGTCCTACTTTAAAGTTCAGTAAAAGTATGTGCTTGTTTGTGAAGACTTCACTAATCTCCTCAGGAAAAATCAAACACTTTCACATCCACCGCACCAGGATTGCAGCACTGGCTTAGGGTATAACTTTCTTTTCATGTCTCTTACCCCTGTTTAAGCTGTAATCTCCTTGAGAGAAGAAACAATGTTTTCATTGTTTCCTTCAACTCTAGAATACAGCTTGGTGCCTAATATACAGTAATTACTAAATAAAAATTTGTTGAACATCTGAAAGGGCAAGTAGTGGAATAGATTAGATGTATATTTCCATCAGTGAGGGAGAAGAAGAAGCAGTGAGGCCAGAGGAAATGCTCTGAGAGAGAACCAGCAACCAGAGGAGACAGATTGAAGAAAAAAGTTATTTTAGTGCATATGGAATCTCTATCTGGAATCAGGACCAGTAGCGCCACAGGGCTTTGTATCATTAAGGTTTTACTTGTCTCTGTGGATTACCCCCAAGGTTACTACCAAGAAAAGGAGTCCCTGTGCTATGTTACACCCCCCAACACCTGAGAAAATTCTGTACCTCACCCAGAAATTATCAGGTAACATCCTGAATTCAGTGATCCAGTTTCTCTCTTGGATGATGGCTGGGGTTGGTGGCTCTACACTCAGCAAGGGCAGCAAGATGGACTCACTCATAAGCTCCTAGAAGACACTGTTGAGTTTTCTCACCATCTGATATTAGTAGAGTAGTCCTAAGGGAATGTAGCAGAAACATTTACAGTTTCTGTAATTTTAGGGGATGAATTCTCAAGAGTTTCAATAATGAGGGTTTTTTTTTTTTTTTTTAATCTTCTACTCTCCGAGAGACCTTGTTCTCTGGAGGAAATAACTATAGAATACATTGTTGTGAAAGTTGTGAACCTTGGTATCAGTTCAGTTCAGTCTCTCAGTCATCTCCCACTCTTTGCGACCCCATGTTTGCAGCATGCCAGGCCTCTCTGTCCATCACCATCTCCCGGAGGTCACTCAGACTCACGTCCATCGAGTCCGTGATGCCATCCAGCCATCTCATCCTCGGTCGTCCCCTTCTCCTGCCCCTAATCCCTCCCAGCATTAGAGTCATTTCCAATGAGTCAACTCTTCGCATGAGGTGGCCAAAGTATTGAAGTTTCAGCTTTAGCATCATTCCTTCCAAAGAAATCCCAGGGCTGATCTCCTTCAGAATGGATTGGTTGGATCTCCTTGCAGTCCAAGGGACTCTCAAGAGTCTTCTCCAACACCACAGTTCAAAAGCATCAATTCTTTGGTGCTCAGCCTTCTTCACAGTCCAACTCTCACATCCATACATGACCACAGGAAAAACCATAGCCTTGACTAGATGGACCTTAGTCGGCAAAGTAATGTCTCTGCTTTTGAATATACTGTCTAGGTTGGTCATAACTTTTCTTCCAAGGAGTAAGTGTTGTCTAATTTCATGGCTTCAGTCACCATCTGCAGTGATTTTGGAGCCCAAAAAAATAAAGTCTGACACTGTTTCCACTGTTTCTCCATCTATTTCCCATGAAGTGATGGGACTGGATGCCATGATCTTTGTTTTCTGAATGTTGAGCTTTAAACCAACTTTTTCGCTTTCCTCTTTCACTTTCTTCAAGAGACTCTTTAGTTCTTCTTCACTTTCTGCCATAAGGGTGGTGTCATCTGCATATCTGAGGTTATTGATATTTCTCCCAGCAATCTTGATTCCAGCTTGTGTTTCTTCTAGTCCAGCATTTCTCATAATGTACTCTGCATATAAGTTAAATAAACAGGGTGACAATATACAGCCTTGACGTACTCCTTTTCCTATTTGGAACCAGTCTGTTGTTCCATGTCCAGTTCTAACTGTTGCTTCCTGACCTGCATACAGATTTCTCAAGAGGCATGTCAGGTGGTGTGGTGTGTTATTCCCATCTCTTCAAGAATTTTCCAAAGTTTCTTGTGATCCACACAGTCAAAGGCTTTGGCATAGTCAATAAAGCAGAAATAGATGTTTTTCTAGAACTCTCTTGCTTTTTCCATGATCCAGTGGATGTTGGCAATTTGATCTCTGGTTCCTCTACCTTTTCTAAAACCAGCTTGAACATCAGGGAGCTCATGGTTCAAGTATTGCTGAAGCCTGGCTTGGAAAATTTTGAGCATTACTTTACTAGCATGTGAACCTTGGTATATCTTTGGAACTCATGTGCATTTCTTATCACATTGAACTCTTCCTTCCCAGGAGGAAGTTACTTTTCTTTAGGTGTGATCTCTAACATGCAGAGTACTCCATGATTGCCCTATCCATCTCTGAGGAGCATTTCCTTCTCCAAAGATCTAAAGAATAAAGTTGAACATCTCAATGTTGTGGAAAATATCCACTGACAAAAGAATATCCATCCAAATGTCTAGCCAAATATCTACCAGTTAATACATTATTAAAGAAAATTTGGTATATCCATATGATGAAATATTATCAACAGTAAAATATAAAGTACTGATAAAACACTGTTCTTCAGTTGCTAAGTTGTGTCAGACTCATGGACTGCAGCATGTCAGGCTTCCCTGTCCTTCATTATCTCCTAGAGTTTTAGTCACATTCATGTCCATTAAATTAATTATGCTATCTAACCATCTCATCCTCTAATATCCCCTTCTGTTTTTGCCTCCAGTCTTTCCCAGCATCAGGGTCTTTTCCAGTGAGTCAGCTCTTTGCATCAGGTGGCCAAAGTACTGGAGCTTCAGCTTCAGCATCAGTCCTTCCAACGAATATTCAGGGTTTATTTCCTTTAGCATTGAATTGTTTGATCTCCTTGCTGTCCAAAGGACTCAAAAGAGTCTTCAGCATCACAGTTCGAAAGCATCAATTCTTCGGTGCCAGGCTTCTTTATGGTCCAACCCTCACATCCATACGTGACTATTGGGGAAAAAATATGTTCCACAACATGGGCAAATGTCAAATGCATCATGTTAAGTGAAAAAAGCCAGAAACTAACATAATATTGAGTGATTACACTTATATGAAATACCCCCTCAAAGAGGCAGATCCATAGTAACAAAAAGAAAATTAGTTATTTTCAGAGGCTTGGAGAATGTGAAAATTAAAAAGGAAAGCTAGTGTGTACTGAGTTTTCTCGAGGGTGATAAAAATGCTTTGGACTAGATAGACATGAGGTTGAACATTATGAATGTAGTGTCACTGGATTGTATACTTTTAAATGCTTAATTTTATGTTTTGTGAAATAAATGGCATCACTCTGTATATATGATTCAGAAAATTGTTTTGTTTTTCACTCATACTTTCAAGATGTATCTATATTCTTTTTTTTTTTTAATTACAATACTGTATTTGTTTTGCCATACAATGACATGAATCAGCCACAGGTGAACACAATCTCCCAATGCCGAAGCCCCCTCCCACCTCCCACCCCACACCATCTACCTGAATCATCCTGTGCACCAGCCCCATGCATCCTGCATCCTGCATTGAACATAGACTGGCGCTTCATTTCTTACAAGATAGTATACATGTTTCAATGCCATTCTCCAAAACCACCCCACCCTCTCCCTCTCCCCCAGAGTCCAAAAGTCCGTTCTATACCTCTGTGTCTCTTTTGNCATTGATGGGTTATTAGAATCAGACTCTCTAGGTGAGCTTTTGGTTGTTTAAAAATTAGAACAGAACACAGAGGTCAAGTGATTTAGTGATTTACATCTTGTGTGGAAAACATTATTTAATTGCCACTAAAATAAGATGTCATTTTTAGCCAAATCAGAATTATTTAAATGCACCTCCAGTAGATTGAGGTTTTCATTTTCTTTTTAATCTGAAGACACTGGACCAGTAGAAGCAAAGAAGTGATGAAACTTGGCTGTCTTAACTTTATCTTTAAGGAAGTATTAAAGAAAATATTCCACCATAATGGGGCTATATCAAAGAGACATAGGAGCAGTCTTAACTTTAACTTAATCTTTAAAGTTGACAAGAGTGACTCACTGATAGAATAAAGTCAAGAAATATAGTCTAGCCAAACCTAGAGGTAATAATTTCATCAGAGTTAGAATAGCAGGATCTGCAGTTAGAATGTTGTTGTTGTTTAGTCACTAAGACCTCTCTGACTCTTTGTGATCCCGTTGACTGCAATCCCTTAGGCTCCTCTGTCCATGAGATTTTCCAGGCAAGAATACTTGAATGGGTTGCCACTTCCTCCTCCAGGAGATCTCCACCCATGGATCAAACCCCAGTCTCCTGCGTCTCCTTTACCACTGAGCCACCAGGGAACTGTTTTCTCTGGGAAGTCCAAATCAACAAAGGACATGGCTTTCCAAATGACGTATCAGTAAAGAATCCACCCACAAAGCAGGGGATGCAGGAGACTCAGGTTCTAACCCTAAGTCAGTAAGATCCCCTGGAGGAGGAAATGACAACGCCTCCACCTTTCTTGCCTGAAAAATCCCACGGACAGAAGAGCTTGCTTGGCTATAGTCCATAGTGTCACAAAGAATCAGGCACGACTGAGCAATTAAGCAGGAGCACAGGGATAAACTAAAGAAGTTGATGTTGCTTCAGAAACAGTGAGAATCATATTTGTATTCTTTCTGTTGCTCTTTCTTCCTTTTTGATGTTCCAGGATCCCTCCATTTCAAAATCAAAATGCTATTATTTTTATTCCTTCTTAATAACTTCCCCTTCAAAAAAATCCACCAACAATTCACTGAAACATACTTGAATGCCTGTGTTGGTGTGTGTGTATGTGCATGTGTGTGTGTGTGTGTGTGTGTGTGTGTGTGTGTGTGTGTGTACAAATGGTTGGAAGCATTTCAGCAATATCCTGAAACTTCAGTTAATGATGTTCAATTATCTTCTTTAATTCTTTGCAAAAGGAGATGCATCCCAGAGATGGATATAACAGTTCATCACAGATACTTTGCACTCCAGAGATCATATCTAAAAAGAGATGGGCTCTTCCTGGGAGAAAAAAGAGTCTAATGAGATAGAGGAAATATATGGAGATTCATAATTGCTTCCCAAGAGTCAAAATTGGCAAAACAATTTACACATTTTTTTTTCTCCCTTAGTCTCTAAAGAACCAACTCTCTCACAAATTCAGGAGGCAATAAGATATTTAATTAGGCTCTGTGGGAATTCAGCCCTTGAAGATGAACACTAAAAATGTGAACTCTTTCCCTACATTTACATGAGAATACAAGACCAAACTTAGGTGATGAAGAAATATAAATGCATCTTTCAGAACCACCATGAGAGGCTCCATCTCCCTACACTTTCTGGGTCAGAGATTTTTATTTCATCTATCATCCAAGGAAGAAACTGGATCACTGAAATGAGGACTCCTCTCTGATAATTTCTGGGTGAGCCACATCTTCACAGGTGTATGTGGATATGATAAGGCCTTTTAAATGTAGCAACTTTAAGGATGTCAGCAGGGATAAGAAGAAAACTTTGACCCACAATCCTGAAAACTGCAGTTCAGTTCAGTTCAGTCGCTCAGTCATGTCCGACTCTTTGCAGCCCCATGAACTGCAGCACACCAGACCTTGCTGTCTGTCACCAACTCCTGGAGTTTACTCAAACTCATATCCATCGAGTCAGTGATGCCATCCAACCATCTCATCCTCTGTCATCCCTTTCTCCTCCTGCCCTCAATCTTTCCCAGCATCAGGGTCTTTTCACATGAGTCAGCTTCTTCATCAGGTGGCCAACTACTGGAGTTTCAGCTTCAACATCAGTCCCTCCAATGAACACCCAGAACTGATTTCCTTTAGGATGGACTGGTTGGATCTCCTTGCAGTCCAAGGGACTCTCAAGAGTCTTCTCCAGTATCTCAGTTCAAAAGCATCAATTCTTTAATGCTCAGCTTTCTTTATAGTCCAACTCATATTAGACATGAACAAATGAGAACAATTCCAAGGATGAAGCACTCCAAAAACAGTCAACATGGGCGCTTGAAGGGTCTAAACCTGTATGCCTCTGAAATGTCAATGCTGGTTTCACAAAGTCAGATGAATAGGAGTACAAAAGAGATGATTCCATGGGATCCTGAGATAAGATTAGTTACCCTAAGATAAGTTCATTTGTATCAAATTTTTTTAGATTCTTCAAAACTTCACTCAGTAGGGCAATCTCTATGTCTATCCAAGTTGCTGCAAATGGCATTATTTCATTCTTCTTAATGATCAAATAATGTTCCATTATGTGTAAGTACCACATCTTCTCTATCCATTCCTCTGTCGATGGACATTTGAGTTGCTTCCATGTCTTGGTTGTTGTCAACAATGCTGCAATGATGAACAATGGGGTCCATGTATCTTTCTGAATTATGTTTTTCTCTGGGTATATACCCAAGAGTGGAATTGTGGAATCTTACGGTAGCTCTATTTTTAGTTTTGAAAGGAACCTCCATACTATTCTCCATAGTGGCCATACCAATCTACATTCCCACCGAAAATGTAGAAGAGTTCCATTTTCTTCAACCCTCTCCAGAATTTATTATCTGTAGATTTTTTTATGATGGCCATTCTGGCTGATGTGAAGTGATATCTCATTGTAGTTTTCATTTTCTATGGAAATGTCTGTTTAGATCTTCTCATTGTTTTTTATTTTGTTGTTTGTTTATTTGCATATTAAGTCACAAGAACTATAAATTTTGGAGACTAATCCTTTGTTTTTCACTTCATTTGCAAATATTGTCTCCCATTCTGTGGGCTGTCTTTTAATTTATTTTGTGGTTTCCTTTACTGTGTAAAGCCTCTTCAATTTAATTTGGTATCTTTTGTTTATTTTTTAAATTTTCATTACTCAGGGAGACAGAAAAAGTTATTGCTGTGATTTATGTCAGAGAATGTTCTACTTATGTTTTCCTCCAAAAGTTTTAGAGTATCTGATCTTACATTTAGGTCTTTAATCCATTTTGAGTTTATTTTTGTGTGTGACGTAAAGGAGTGTTCTAAATTTCACTTTTTATATGTGGCTGTCCAGTTTTCACAGGAATGTTTATTGAAGATACTGTCTTTACTCCATTGTATAATCTTGTCTTCTTTGTTGTAGATTAATTGGCTACAGGTGTGTAGGTTTATTTCTGGGCTTCTATCCTATTCAGTTGATCTTTATTTCTGTTTTTGTACCAGTACCATGCTGTTTTGATGACCATAGCTTTGCAGTATAGTATGAAGTCAGGGAACCTGATTTCTACAGCTCTATTTTTCTTTCTCAAGATTGCTTTAGATACTTATGGTCTTTTGTATCACCATACAACATTTTTTTGTTGTTGTTCTAGTCCTGTAGAAAATGCCATTGGCAGTCTGACAGGTGTTGCACTGAATCTGCTGATTGCCTAGGGTAGTAGAGTCATTTTGACAATATTGATTCTCCAATCAAAGAACATGGTATATCTTTCGACCTGTTTGCATCATCTTCAATTTCTTCACCAGTGACTTATAGTTATTGGAGTTCAGGTCTTTTGTCTCCTTCAGTTCAGTTCATTCACTCAGTCATGTCTGACTGTGACCCCATGAATCGTAGCATGCCAGGCCTCCCTGTCCATCACCAACTCCCAGAGTTCACTCAAACTCATGTTCATCAAGTCGGTGATGCCATCCAACCATCTCATCCTCTGTCGTCCCCTTCTCCTCTTGCCCCCAATCCCTTCCAGCATCAGAGTCCTTTCCAATGAGTCAGCTCTTCACATAAGGTGGCCAAAGTATTGGAGTTTCAGCTTTAGCATCAGTCCATCCAATGAACACCCAGAAATGATCTCCTTTAGAATGGACTGGTTGGATCTCCTTGAAGTCCAAGGGACTCTCAAGAGTCTTCTCCAACACCACAGTTCAAAAGCATCAATTCTTCAGCGCTCAGCTTTCTTCACAGTCCAACTCTCACATCCATACATGATTACTGGAGAAACCATAGCATTGACTAGACGGACCTTTGTTGGCAAAGTAATATCTCTGCTTTCTAATATGCTATCTAGGTTGGTCACAACTTTCCTTCTAAAGAGTAACTGCCTTTTAATTTCATGGCTGCAATCACCATCTGCAGTGATTTTTGAGGCCCAAGAAAATAAAGTCTGACACTGTTTCCACTGTTCCTCCAACTATTTCCCATGAAATGATGGGACCAGATGCCATGATCTTCATTTTCTGAATGTTGAGCTTTAAGCCAACTCTTTCACTCTCCTCTTTGACTTTCATAAATAGGCTTTTTAGTTCTTCACTTTCTGCCACAAGGGTGGTGTCATCTGCATATCTGAAGTTATTGATATTTCTCCAGGCAATTTTGATTTCAGCATGTATTTCTTCCAGCCCAGGATTTCTCATGATTTACTCTGCAAATAAGTAAGCAGGGTGACAATATACAGCCTTGACATACTTTTTTTCCTATTTGGAACCAGACTGTTGTTCCCTGCCCAGATCTAACTGTTGATTCCTGACCTGCATATAGGTTTCTTAAGAGGCAGGTCAGGTAGTCTGGCATTCCCATCTCTTTCAGAATTTTCCAGTTTATTGTGATCCACACAGTCAAAGGCTTTGGCATTGTCAAAAAATAATAATAATAAATAAAGCCGAAATAGATGTTTTTCTTGAACTCTCTTGCTTTTTTGATAATCCAGCAGATGTTGGCAATTTGATCTCTGGTTCCTCTGCCTTTTCTAAAACCAGCTTGAACATTTGCAAGTTCACGGTTCACATATTGCTGAAGCCTGGCTTCGAGAATTTTGAGCATTACTTTACTAGCATGTGAGATGAGTGTAATGTGTGGTAGTTTGAACATTCTTTGCCATTGCCTTTCTTTGGGATTGGAATGAAAACTGACCTTTTCCAGTCCTGTGGCCAGTGCTGAGTTTTCCAAATTTGCCGGCATATTGAGTTCAGCAGTTTCACAGCATCATCTTTCAGGATTTGAAATAGCTCAACTGGAATTCCATCACCTCCACTAGCTTTCTTCATAGTGATGCTTTCTAAGGCCCATTTGACTTCACATTCCAAGATGTCTGGCTCTAGATGAGTGATCACACCATTGTGATTATCTGGGTCGTGATTTTTGTACAGTTCTTCTGTGTATTCTTGCCACTTCTTCTTAATATCTTCTGCTTCTGTTAGGTCAATACCATTTCTGTCCTTTATCAAGCCCATCTTTGCATGAAATGTTCCCTTGGTATCTCTAATTTTCTTGAAGAGCTCTCTAGTCTTTCTCATTCTGTTGTTTTCCTCTATTTCTTTGCATTGATTGCTAAGGAAGGCTTTCATATCTCTCCTTGCTATTCTTTGGAACTCTGCACTAGATGCTTATATCTTTCCTTTTCTCCTTTGCTTTTCACTTCTCTTCTTTTCACAACTATTTGTCAGGCTCCCTAGACAGCCATTTTGCTTTTTTGCATTTCTTTTCCATGGGGACGGTCTTGATCCCTGTCTCCTATACAATGTCACAAACCTCCATCACAGCTCATCAGGCACTCTATCTATCAGATCTAGTCCCTTAAATCTATTTCTCATTTCCACTGTATAATCATAAGGGATTTGATTTAGGTCATATCTGAATGGCCTAGTGTTTTTCCCCACTTTCTTCAATTTAAATCTGAATTTGGCAATAAGGTGTTTATGATCTGAGCCACAGTCAGCTCCTGGTCTTGTTTTTGTTGACTGTATAGAGCTTCTCCATCTTTGGCTGCAAAGAATATAATCAGTCAGATTTCAGTGTTGACCATCTGGTGATGTCTGCATGTAGAGTCTTCTCTTGTTTTGTTGGAAGAGGATGTCTGCTATGACCAGTGCGTTCTCTTGTCAAAACTCTATTAGCCTTTGCTATGCTTCATTCCATACTCCAAGGCCAAATTTGCCTGTTACTCCAGGTGTTCCTGGACTTTCTACTTTTGCATTCTAGTCCCCTATAATGAAAAGGACATCTTTTGGGGGTGTTAGCTCTAAAAGGGCTTGTAGGTCTTCATAGAACCATTCAGCTTCAGCTTCTTCAGTGTTGCTGATTGGGACATAGGCTTGGATTACCATGATATTGAATGGTTTGCCTTGGAAATGAACAGAGACCATTCGGTCATTTTTGAGATTGCATCCAAGTACTGCATTTCAGACTCTTTTGTTGACCATGATGGCTACTCCACTTCTTCTAAGGGATTCCTGTCCACAGTAGTAGATATAATGGTCATCTAAATTAAATTCACCCATGCCAGTCCATTTTAGTTCGCTGATTCTTAGAATGTCAACGTTCACTCTTGCCATCTCCTGTCTGACCACTTCCAATTTGCCTTGATTCATGGACCTGACATTCCAGGTTCCTATGCAATATTGCTCTTTACAGCATCATACCTTGCTTCTATCACCAGTGACATCCACAACTGAGTACTGTTTTTGCTTTGGCTCCATCCCTTCATTCTTTCTGGAGTTGTTTCTCCACTTATCTCCAGTAGCATATTGGGCACCTACTGGGGAGTTCCTCTTTCAGTATCCTATCATTTTGCTTTTTTATACTGTTCATGGGGTTCTCAAGGCAAGAATACTGAAGTGGTTTGCCATTCCCTTCGCCAGTGGACCACATTTTATCAGCCCTCTCCATCATGACCTGTCCGCCTTGGGTGGCCCCTCATGGCATGGCCTTGTTTCATTGAGTTAGACAAGGCTGTGATCCATGTGATCAGATTGGCTAGTTGTCTGTGATTATGGTCTCAATGTGTCTGCCCTCTGATGCCTTCTGACAACACCCACCGTCTTAACTGAGTTTCTCTTACCTCGGTCGTGGGGTATCTATTCACAGCTGCTCCAGCAAAGCGCAGCCACTGCTCCTTTCCTTGGATGAGGGGTATTTCCTCACGGCTACCCCTCCTGACCTTGAATGTGGAGTAGCTCCTCTCAGCCCTCTTCTGCAAGCGCAGCTGCTGCTCCTTTGTCTCCTTAGTTAGGTTTATTTTGAGATATCTTACTCTTTTTGATGTGATGGTAAATGAGGTTGTTTTTTAATTTCTCTTTCTGATCTTTCATTCTTAGTGTATAGAAAAGGAACAGATTTTGTGTATTAATTTTGTATGCTACAACCTTTCCAGGTTCATTGATGAGATATAGTAAATTTTTGGTAGCATCTTTAGGACTTTCTATGCCATGTTATCTACAAACAGTGAGTTTTACTTCTTCTTTGCCTTTTTGAAATCCTCTTATTTCTTTTTCTTTTCAGATTGCCATCTCTAGGATTTCCAAATCTTTAGAGCCATGGTGAAGTTTTAGAATGTTACACGACATGACTGAGAGTGCTTGTGTCCTCTGCAGTTCTTAAGATCAATCCATAGTTCTGTGGCTTTGCATTTTTTCAAATTTATCTGTATTGACTTTATTTCAGTATTCTGCCAGCAGTCCTTCTGTCTTGGGAGAATCAGCCATCCTCCAAAGTGCCTACTGTGTGCAGACATTGCATGGTTTAGGAAAAAGATATTAAAGGGTTGATGTGCCTCTAGTTGATCTTAATTTGCTTTTGTTATTTCCCTTGTGTTTTGCTGTTGCTGTTGTCTATGTGCCATTATCTTCCTTACCTCCACCATACTTTGGTCTCAGGTCAAACAACAGAGAGGGAACACAGTCCCGCCCATCAACAGAAAATTAGATTACAGATTTACTGAGCATGGTCCCGCCCATCAGAACAAGACTCAGTTCCCCCCACAGTCAGTCTCTCCCATCAGGAAGAAGGGAGGGCATCCATTATCCATCAGAGGGCAGACAGAATGAAACCCACAATCACAGAAAACTAATCAAACTGGTCACATGGACCACAGTTTTGTCTAACTCAGTGAAACTATGAGCCATGCCATGTAGCACCACCCAAGATGGATGGGTCCTAGTAGAGAGTTCTGACAAAACCTGGTCCACTGGAGAACGGAATGGCAAACCACTTCAGTATTCTTTCCTTGAGAACCGCATGAACAGTATAAACAGTACAACCATTACCAGCGTCTAATTCCAAAACATTTTCATTACCTCAAAAAGAAACACCACACTCATTACCAATCATTCCCCATTGCTCTCTCCCCCAGCTCCTGGAAATCATTAACCTGGTTTCTATTTCTAGGTAGTTTCCTTTTCTTGATTTTTCACATAAATAAATTCATGCCAAATATAATCTAATGTGATTTGTTTCTTTGACTTAACGTAATGTGCTCAAAGGTCCATGTATGTTGAAGAATGAATCTGTATTCATATATTTTCATGGTTGAAAAATATCTCATTGTATGCATATTCTGCTTTTTGTTTACTCAAGTTAGTGGATATATGAGTTGTTTCCACATTTTGGCTATTATATAATGCCTGATAAACCTGTTCTCTGTTGCATTTTTTAATTTCATTCCTTATGTTCTTCAGTTCCAGAATCTCTAATTTTATTATGAATTCTCTTTGTTAAACTTTTTATGTCCCTGTACCATTTTTTTGATTTCACTGGGTTGTCTGTCAGCATTCTCTTGTAGTTCACTGAGCCTCCTTTAAACAATTATTTTAAATTCTTTGTCAGGCAATTTATAGATGTCCATTTCTCATCATATGACTTCCCTTAATGTTGAATCTTTAAAAAAATGGAATCTAAAAAGATATTATACAAAAGGAACTTACTTACAAAACAGAAAGAGACTCACAGACTTAGAAAATGAACCTATGGTTCCCAGGGGAAAGGGATAGTCAAGGACTTGGGGAAGGTCATGTACACACTGCTATATTTAAAATAGATAATCAACAAGGACCTATTGATCTCTGCTTAGTGTTATCTGCCAGCCTTGATGGGAGGCGGGTTTAGGGGAGAATGGATTCATATATATGTATGGCTGAGTCCCTTCATTGTTCATATAGATGTCCATTTCTTTGATGTCTTTCACTGGAATATTGTTATCCTTTGATGGTGTCATATTTCCTTAACTTTTCTTGTTTCTTATAGCCTTTTCTTGATGACCACACATGTGATGGAGCAATCCTATCTTACAAATTTTATCAACTGGTCTCAGTGAGAAAAAGTCTTCACAGTATGGCAATGAAGATGTCATCTAGGTGAGATGTGACAGTTATAATTCTAGGATTATGTTGAGTAGAAGTGGTGAAATTAAGCATATTCCTTTGTTACACATCTTAGACAACTTTCATTTTCTTGCCATCGAGTATGATATCTATAGACTTGTCATGTTTTCATGCCTGCTAAGTTGCCTCAGTTGTGTCCAACCCTTTGTAATGCTATGGACTGAAGTCCTCCAGGCTCTTCTGCCCATGAGATTCTCCAGGCAAGAATACTGGAGTGGGTTGCCATGCTTTCCTCCAGAGGATCTTCCCAACCCAGCAATCGAATCCATATCTAATGTCTCGAGCACTGGCAGGTGGGTTTTATCCCACTAGTGCCACCTGGAAATCCCATGGACTTGTCATATACAGCCTTTATTATGTTGAGTTATATTACTTATACTCCTTTCTAATTTCATTTTTTTCTTTTTTTTTTTTTACTGTTTTTCAATTTACCTTCCTTTTTTAATTTTACTTATTTTTAATTGAAGGATAATTGCTTTAAAGTACTGTTTGGTTTCTCCAAATATCAACATGAATCAGCCATAGATATACATATGTCCCCTCCCTCTTGAACCTCCCTACCAATCCTATCCCTCTAAGCTGTAACAGACCCCCAATTTGAGTTCCCTGAGTCATACAGCAAATTCCCATTGGATATATATTTTATATATTGTAATGTGTGTTTCCATGTTGCTCTCTCCATACATCTCACCTCTCCCTCCCCCAGCACCATGTCCATAAGTTTGTTCTCTATATGTCTGTATCTCCATTGCTGCCCTGAAAATAATTTCATCTGTGCATCTTTCTAGATTCCATATATATGTGTTGGAATACTTTTGTTTTTCTCTTTATGATTTACATCATCATTATAATAGGTTCTAGGTTCATCCACCTCATTAGAATACACTCAAGTGCATTCCTTTTTATGGCTATTATTTCATTGAATATATGTACCAGAGCTTCTTTATACAGTCATTTGTCGATGGGCATCCAGGTAGCTTCCATAATCTAGCTCTTGTAAATAGTGCTGCAGTAAACATTGGAACACATGTGTCTTTTTCAATTTTGTTTTCTTCAGGGCATATGCCTAGAGTGGATTGCTGGGTCATATGGTGGTTTTATTCCTAGTTTTTTCAAGGAATCTCCATACTGTCTTCCATAGTGGCTCTATAAATTTACATTCCCACCGACAATGAAAGAGGGTTTCCTTTTCACCACATGCTCTCCAGCATTTATTCTTTGTAGATTTTTGATGATGGCCATTCTGAAGACTGTGAGGAGATACCTCACTGTAGTTTTGATTTGCATTTCTCCAATCATGAGTGACACCAAGCATCTTTTCATGTGTTTATTAGTCATCTGTATGTTTTCATTGGAAAAATGTTTGAGTCTTTTTTCCCATTTTTTTGATTGGGTTGTTTATTTTGCTGGTATTGGCTTGTATGAGCTGCTTGTATATTCTGGAAATTAATCCTTTGCCAGTTGTTTCCTTTGCTGTTATTTTCTCCCATTCTGAAGGTTGTCTTTTCACCTTGTTTGTAGTTTCCTTTGCTGTGCAAAAGCTTTTAAGTTTAATTAGGTTCCACTTCTTTATTTTTGTTTTTATTTCTACTACACAAAGATGTGGGACAAGGAGGATCTTGTTATGATTTATGTAATTAAGTGTTCTGCTTATGTTTTCCTCTAAGAGTTTTATAGTTTCTGGTCTTACATTTAAGTGTTTAATCCACTTTGAGTTTATTTTTGTTTTTGGTGTTAGGAAGTGTTCTAATTTCATTCTTTTACATGAAGCTGTCTAGTTTTCCCAGCACCACTTATTGAAGAGGTAGGCTATCTTTGCCCGCTTGTATACTCTTGCCTCTTTTCTCAAAAATAAGGTATACATAAGTGTGTGGGGTTTCCTCTGGACTTTCCATCTTGTTCCATTGATCTGTATTTCTGTTTTTGTGCCAGTACCATACTCTTTCGATAACTATAACTTTGTAGTATACACTGAAGTCAGGAAGGTTCATTCCGTCAGCTCCATTCTTCTTTCCCAAGATTTCTTTGGCTATTCAGGATATTTTGTGTTTCCATATGAATTGTGAAAATTTTTGTTCTAGTTCTGTGAAAAATGCCTTCGGTAATTTTATAGGGATCACAATGAATCTGTAGACTGTATTTGGCAGTATAGTCTTCTTCCAACCCAGAAACATGGAATATTTTTCCATCTGTTTATGTCATCTTTGATTTATTTCATCAGTGTCTTATAATTATCTGTATACAGTGCTTTTGTGTCCTTAGGTAGGTTTATTCCTAGATATTTTATTCTTTTTGTTGCAGTGATGAATGGAATTGATTCTTTAATTTCTCTTTCTGATTTTTCATTGTTAGTGTATAGTAATGTAAATGATTTCTGTGTATTGATTTTGTATCCTGTGGCTTTGTGAAATTAGCTGATTAGCTCTAATAATTTTCTGATAGTATCTTTAGATTTTCTATGTATGTGTCATGTCATCTGAAAATAGAGTTTTACTTTTTCTTTTCCAACCTGAATTACTTTTATTTCTTTTTGTTCTCTGATAGCCATAGATCAACTTCCAAAAGTATGTTGAATAATAGTGATGAGAGTGGGCACCCTTGTCTTGTTTCTGATCTTAGAGATAATGCTTTCAGTTTTTCACCATTGAGAATAATGTTTGCTGTGGGTTTATTACATACGGCCTTTACTATGGGTTCCAGGGAATAGCAATAGGAGATAAGAAAATCTTCCTCAGTGATCAGTGCAAAGAAATAGAGGAAAACAATAGAACGGGAAAGACTAGAAATCTCTTCAAGAAAATTAGAGATACCAAGGGAATATTTCAAGCAAAGATGGGCACAATAAATGACAGAAATGGTATGGACCTAACAGAAGCAGAAGATATTAAGATGAGGTGGCAAGAATACACAGAAGAGCTATACAAGAAAGATCTTAGTGACCCAGATAACCACGATGGTGTGATCACTTACCTAGCGCCAGACACCCTGAGTGTGAATTCAAGTGGGTATTAGGAAGCATCATTACGAACAAAGTTAGTGGAAGTGATGGAATTCCAGCTGAGCTATGTCAAATCCTAAAAGATGATGCTGTGAAAGTGCTACAGTCAATATGCCAGCAAATTTGGAAAACTTGGCAGTGGCCACAGGACTGGAAAAAGTCAGTTTTCATTCCAATACATTTCCTGGTTTTTGTAAAAAGTGCAACAGTGAACATTGTATATGTGTGTACACATGATGTATATGTGTCTTTCTGAATCATGGTTTTACTCAGGGTGAAACTGCTGGGTCATATGGTAGATTCATTACTACTTTTTAAAGTAATCTCCACACTGTTCTGCATAGTGATTACATCCATCTACATTCCCACCAACAGTGCAAAAGTTCCCTTTCTGCACATCCTCTCCAGCAATTGTTGTTTGTAGCTTTTTGATGATGAGAACGTTGTTTTTTAAAGCAAGTACATTGTTTTTTAAAGCAAGTACATTTTGTGATGGCTCATCATTCAGCAATCAATAACTGATACCCAATCCTTGGGGAATATCCTGGAATCTTTCCTCAACTGTTTCACGTGTCTCTCTTATGTTTCTCTGTTCTATGACTCTGCTTTCTGCTATTTTGAGCAAGTTCTGGGAGATGGTAAAAAACAGGGAAACCTGGTGTGCTGCAGTCCATGAAGTCACAAACAGAAACAACCAAGATATGGAACTGAACCGATGTTGAGGTAGGTTCCTACTATGCCCATTTTTGAAGAGTTTTTATCATAACTGTGTGCTGGTTTATCAAAGAGTTTTTCTGCATCTACTGAGATTATCATTTTTAATTAGTTTATTTTAAATAGAGAATTATTACCTTACAATATACTGATGGAAATTGCCATACATCAACATGAATTAGTCACAGGCACACATGTATCATATTTTTATCTTTTGATTTGTTAATATGGTGTAACGAGACTGATCTGCATATATTGAAGAATCCTTGCATCCCTGGGATAAACCAGACTTGATCATGGTGTATGATCTTTTTAACATGATATTCAGTTCTATTTGCTAAAATTTTGTTGTGGATTTTTCCATCTATGTTCATCAGTGATATCAGCTTGTAATTTTCTTTTTTGCGTGTTGCCTTTGATTGGTTTTGGTATCAGATGATGGTGGCCTTGTAGGATGAATTTAGAAGTGTTCCTTCCTCTGCAATTTTTAGAAGAGTTTTAGAAATATAGGCATTAGCTTTTCCCTAAATGTTCAATAGAAGTCACCTGCAAAGCCATCTGATCTTGGGCATTTATTTTGAGAGAGATTTTTGATCACAGTTTTTATTTCAGTGCTTGTAATTGGGGTGTTCATAATTTCTATTTCTTCCTGATTCAGTCTTGAGATATAGAACTTTTCTAAAACTCTGTCCATTTCTTCCAGGTTGTCCATTTTATTGGTTGATCACTTCAATTCAGTCTCTCAGTTGTGTCTGAATCTTTCTGACTCCATGGACTGCAGCATGCCAGGCTTCCCTGTCCATCAACAACTCCTGAAGCTTGCTCAAATTCATAGCCATCGAGTCAGAGATGCCATCCAAACATCTCATCCTCTGTTGTCCCCTTCTGCTCCTGCCTTCAATCTTTTCCATCATCGGGGTCTTTTCCAGTGAGTCAGTTCTTCGCATCAGGTGGCCAAAGTATTGGAGTTTCAGCTTCAGCATCAGTCCTTCCAACGAATATTCAGGACTGATTTCCTTTAGGATTGACTGGTTTGATCTCTTTGCAGTCCAAGGGACTCTCAAGAGTCTTCTCCAACACCACAGTTCAAAAGTGTCAGTTTAGTTTGACTAAATGGGCCTTGGTTGGCAAAGTAATGTCCGCTTTTTAAAATGCTGTCTAGATTGGTCATAGCTTTTCTTCCAAGGAGCAAACATCTTCACATTTATATATTTTAATATATTGGTATATAGTTGCTCATAACAGTCTCTTAACGATCCTTTGTATTTCTGCATTATATGCTGTAACTTCTCCTTTTTCATTTCTCAATTCAGTTCAGTTCAATTCAGTTCAGTCGCTCAGTCATGTCTGACTCTGTGACCCCTTGAATCACAGCATGCCAGGCCTCGCTGTCCATCACCAACTCCCGGAATTAACTCAGACTCACGTCCATCGAGTTAGTGGTACCATCCAGTCATCTCATCCTCTGTCATCCCCTTCTCTTCCTGACCCAGCCCCTCCCAGCATCAAAGTCTTTCCCAATGACACTCAACTCTACACATGAGGTGGTCAAAGTACCGGAGTTTCAGCTTTAGCATCATTCCTTCCAAAGAAATCCCACGGCTGATCTCCTTCAGAATGGACTGATTTGATCTCCTTGCAGTCCAAGGGACTCTCAAGAGTCTTCTCCAACACCACAGTTCAAAAGCATCAATTCTTCTGTGCTCAGCCTTCTTCATAGCCCAACACTCACATCCATACATGACCACTGGAAAAACCATAGCCTTGACTAGACGGACCTTAGTCGGCAAAGTAATGTCTCTGCTTTCGAATATACTGTCTAGGCTGGTCATAATTTATCTTCCAAGGAGTAAGTGTCGTCTAATTTCATGGCTGCAGTCACCATCTGCAGTGATTTTGGAGCCCAAAAAAATAAAGTCTGACACTGTTTCCACTGTTTCCCCATCTATTTCCCATGAAGTGATGGGACCGGATGCCATGATCTTCGTTTTCTGAATGTTGAGTTTTAAGCCAACTTTTTCACTCTCCTCTTTCACTTTCATCAAGAGGCTTTTTAGTTCCTCTTCACTTTCTGCCATAAGGGTGGTGTCATCTGCATATCTAAGGTTGTTGATATTTTTATATTACTCCCGGCAATCTTGATTCCAGCTTGTGTTACTTCCAGTCCAGTGTTTCTCATAATGTACTTTGCATAGAAGTTAAATAAGCAGGTTGACAATATACAGCCGTGAGGCACACCTTTTCCTATTTGGAACCAGTCTGTTGTTCCATGTCCAGCTCTAACTGTTGCTTCCTGACCTGCATACAGATTTCTCAAGAGGCAGGTCAGATGGTCTGGTATTCCCATCTCTTTCAGAATTTTCCACAGTTTATTGTGATCCACACAGTCAAAGGCTTTGGCATAGTCAAGAAAGCAGAAATAGATGTTTCTCTGGAACTCTCTCGCTTTTTCCATGATCCAGTGGATGTTGGCAATTTGATCTCTGGTTCCTCTGCCTTTTCTAAAACCAACTTAAACATCGGGAAGTTCACACTTCACATACTGCTGAAGCCTGGCTTGGAGAATTTTGAGCATTACTTTACTAGCATGTGAGATGAGTGCAATTGTGTGGTAGTTTTAACATTCTTTGGCATTACCTTTTTTAGAGATTGGAATGAAAACTGACCTTTCCCAGTCCTTTGGCCACTGTTGAGTTTTCCAAATTTTTTGGTGTATTGAGTGCAGCACTTTCACAGCATCATCTTTCAGGATTTGAAACAGCTCCACTGGAATTCCATCACCTCCACTAGCTTTGTTCTTTGCGATGCTTTCCTAGGCCCACTGACTTCACATTCCAGAATGTCTGGCACTAGATGAGTGATCACACCATCGTGATTATCCTGGTCATACAGATCTTTTTTGTACAGTTCTTCTGTGTATTCTTGCCACCTCTTCTTAATATCTTCTGCTTCTGTTAGGTCGATACCATTTCTGTCCTTTATCAAGCCCATCTTTGCATGAAATGTTCCCTTGGTATCTCTAATTTTCTTGAAGAGATCTCTAGTCTTTCCCATTCTGTTCTTTTCCTCTATTTCTTTGCATTGATCGCTGAAGAAGGCTTTCTTATCTCTCCTTGCTATTCTTTGGAACTCTGCATTTAGATGTTTATATCTTTCCTTTTCTCCTTTGCTTTTCACCTCTCTTCTTTTCACAGCTATGCGTAAGGCCTCTCCAGACAGCCATTTTGTTTTTTTGCATTTCTTTTCCATGGGAATGGTCTTGATCCCTGTCTCCTATACAATGTCACGAACCTCATTCCATAGTTCATCAGGCACTCTGTCTATCAGATCTAGGCCCTTAAATCTATTTCTCACTTCCACTGTATAATCATAATGGATTTGATTTAGGTCCTACCTGAATAGTCTAGCGGTTTTCCCTACTTTCTTCAATTTGAGTCTGAATTTGGAGAAGGGAATGGCAAACCGCTTCAGTATTCTTGCCTTGTGAACCCCATGAACAGTATGAAAAGGCAAAATAATAGGATACTGAAAGAGGAACTCCCCAGGTCAGTAGGTGCCCAATATGCTACTGGAAATCAGTGGAGAAATAACTCCAGAAAGAATGAAGGAATGGAGCCAAAGCAAAAACAATACCCAGTTGTGGATATGACCAGTGATAGAAGCAAGGTCCAATGCTGTAAAGAGCAATATTGCATAGGAACCTGGAATGTCAGGTCCATGAATCAAGGCAAATTGGAAGTGGTCAAAGAGGAGATGGCAAGAGTGAACGTCGACTTTCTAGGAATCAGCAAACCAAAATGGACTGGAGTGGGTGAATTTAACTCAGATGACCATTATATCTACTACTGTGGGCAGGAATCCCTTAGAAGAAATGGAGTAGCCATCGTGGTCAGCAAAAGAGTCCGAAGTGAAGTACTTGGATGCAATCTCAAAAACAGCAAAATGATCTCTGTTCGTCTCCAAGGCAAACCATTCAGTATCATGGTAATATAAATCTATGCCCCAACCAGTAACGCTGAAGAAGCTGAAGTTGAACGGTTCTATGAAGACCTACAAGAACTTTTATAACTAACACCAAAAAAATACATTCTTTTCATTATAGGGGACTAGAATGCAAAAGTAGGAAGTCAAGAAACACCCGGAGGAACAGGCAAACTTGGCCTTGGAATGCGGAATGAAGCAGGGCAAAGACTAATAGAGTTTTGACAAGAAAATGCACTGGTCATAGCAAACACCCTCTTCCAACAACACAAGAGAAAACTCTACACATGGACATCACCAGATGGTCGACACCAAAATCAGATTGATTATATTCTTTGCAGCCAAAGATGGAGAAGCTCTATTTAGTCAACAAGAACAAGACCAGGAGCTGACTGTGGCTCAGATCGTGAACTCCTTGTTTTCATTTCTAATTTTGTTTATTTGATGCTTCTTTTTTTTTTTTTCTTGATGTGTCTGGCTAGAGATTTGTCAATTTTATCTTCAAAAAAAATGAGATTTTAGTTTTATTCTTTTTTTTTATTTCTTTTCCATTTATTTCTGCTTTATCTAATTTTAATGATTTCTTTCTTTTTGCTAACTTTGGGAGTTTTTTGTTCTTTTTCCAGTTGTTTTGAGTGTAAAGTTAGTTTCTTGTTTCTTGGGGTAGGATTGTATTGCTATAAACTTACCTCTTAGAATCGTTTTTGCTGCATCCCATAGGTTTTGAGTTGTTGTGTTTTCATTGTCCTTTGTTACTTGGAATTTTTTTTATTTCCCTTTGGATTTCTTCAGTAACCTGTTGATTATTTAGAAAAATATTGTTTAACCTCCATGTGTTTGTGTTTTCTAAGGTAGGTGTTTCCTGTAATTGATATCTAGTCTCATAGCACTGTGGTCAGAAAAGATTCTTGATATAATTTCAATTTTCTTAAATTTACTGAGGTTTGATTTGTGACCCTAAATATGATCTATCCTGGGGGATAGTCCATGTGCACTTGAAAAGAAAGTGTATTCTTCTGTATATCTTCTGTACTTGCATGGAATGTCCTGAAGGTATCAGTGATATCCATATGGTCTCATGTGTTATTTAAGGCTTGCTTTCTTATTTCTGATCTGTCCACTGGTGTAAGTGGTGTGATAAAGTGACCTACTATTATTGTATTACTGTCAATTTCTCCTTTTATGCCTGTTAGTGTTTGCCTTATGTGTGAAAGTGCTCCTATCTTGGGTGTATAAATACTTACAATTGTTATGTCTTCCTCTTGGATTGATCCCTTGATCAATATGTAATATCCTTCCTTATCTCTTTTAATATTCCTTATTTTAAGGTCTGTTTTGTCTGATATGAGGACTGTTATTCTGGCTTTGTTTTGATTTCCATTTACATGGAATAGTTTTTCTCATCCTCTCATTTTCAGCGTGTATATGTCTCTAGGTCTGAAGTGGGTCTCTCATAGACAGCATATATATGGGTCTTATTTGTTTTTGTATTTTGTATCCATTCAGCCAGTGTGTGTCTTTTGGTTGGAGCATTTAATCCATTTATATTTAAATTAATTATTGATATATGTGTTCCTATTGTCATTTTCTTAATTGCTTGAGGTTTGGTTTTGTAGCTCTTTTTCTTCTCATGTGTTTCCTGTATATATAAGTCCCTTTAACATTTGCTGTAAAGCTGATTTGGTGGCACTAAATTCTCTTAACTTTTGCATGTCTATAAATCTTTTGATTTTTCCAGCAATTTTGAAAGAGATTCTTGCCAGGTAGAGTAATCTTGGTTGTAAGATTTTCCTTTGCTGCTTTTAATATTATTTCTTTGTGCTTAATATTTGTTAGTTTGATTAGGCCACACAGTCTGTCCCAAAGCAAGCCTCAATAAGTTTAAGAGGATAGGAACTATATAAAACATCTTTTCCAATCACAATGATATAAAATTAGAAGTCAAGTGCTGGGCTGGAAGAAGCGCAAGCTGCAATCAAGATTGCTGGAGAAATATCAATAACCTCAGATATGCAGATGACACAACCCTTATGGCAGAAAGTGAAGAGGAACTAAAAAGCCTCTTGATGAAAATGAAAGAAGAGAGTGAAAAGATTGGCTTAAAGCTCAACATTCAGAAAACGAAGATCATGGCATCTGGTCCCATCACTTCATGGGAAATAGATGGGGAAACAGTGGAAACAGTGTCAGACTTTACTTTGGGGGGCTCCAAAATCACTGCAAGGAGATCCAACAAGTCCATTCTGAAGGAGATCAGCCCTGGGATTTCTTTGGAAGGAATGATGTTAAAGCTGAAACTCCAGTACTTTGGCCACCTCATGCGAAGAGTTGACTCGTTGGAAAAGACTCTGATGCTGGGAGGGATTGGGAGCAGGAGAAGAAGGGGATGACAGAGGATGAGATGGCTGGATGGCATCACTGACTCGATGGATGTGAGTCTGAGTGAATTCCGGGAGTTGGTGATGGACAAGGAGGCCTGGCGTGCTGTGGTTTATGGGGTCACAAAGAGTCGGACATGACTGAGCGACTGAACTGAACTGAAAAATCACTGCAGATGGTGACTACAGCCATGAAATTAAAAGATGCTTATCCTTGGAAGGAAAGTTATGACCAACCTAGATAGCATATTAAAAAGCAGAGTATTACTTTACCAACAAAGGTTCATCTAGTCAAGGCTATGGTTTTTCCAGTAGTCATGTATGGATGTGAGAGCTGGACTGTGAAGAAAGCTAAGTGCCAAAGAATTGATGCTTTTGAACTGTGGTGTTGGAGAAGACTCTTGAGAGTCCCTTGGACTTCAAGGAAATCCAATCAGTTCATCTTAAAGGAGATTAATCTTGGGTGTCCATTGGAAGGACTGATGCTGAGGCTGAAACTCCAATACTTTGGCCACTTCATGCAAAGAGTTTACTCACTGGAAAAGACCCTGATGCTGGAAGGGATTGAGGGCAGGAGGAAAAAGAGACAATAGATGATGAGATGGCTGGATGGCATCACCAACTTGATGCACATGAGTTTGAGTGAACTCTGGGAGCTGGTGATGGACAGGGAGGCCTGGCATGCTGTGATTCATGGGGCCACAAAGAGTCGGACGTGACTGAGTGACTGAACTGAACTGAACTGAACCGAACAGAAAAAATTAATGAGAAAAGAATAAACACTTTGGAGATTAAACAACACGCTACTAAAAAACCAATGCATCAAGGATGAAAGAGAAGAAATAAGAAAAACCTTGAAACAAACAAACAAACAAATGAATACACTACTTTCCAAAAATCTATTGGATGCATACAGGCATTTCTAAGTCGGAAGTTCATAATGATACAAGTCTATCTCAAGAAACAAAATTTCAAATAACCTGACATACACATAAAAGAATTAGGAAAAGAAGAAACATCAAAGCCTGAATTTAGCAGAAGGAAGAAACCACAAAAGATTCTGAATTCTCAAAGAAATCTTGAAAAATTAATAACCTTCCCAGACTTCACTATACTACAATGCTGTACTAATCAAAACAGCATAGTCCTGGCACAAAAACAGACACATAGCTCAGTGAATAGAATGGAAGCCCCAGAAATATACTCACATACCTAAGGTCATTAATTTATGACCATAAGCGGGCAAGAAAACGCAATGGAGAAAAGTCTCTAAAACAAGTGGTGCTGGGGAAACTAAGCAGTCACATGTAAAATGATGAGGTTAGAACATTTACTCACACCATATACAAATATAAACTCAAAACGTTTAAAGGCCTTCATATGAGACAGGAAACCATGAAGCTTCAAGAAGAGGATATAAGCAAAACAGTTTTTGACATAGATTGTAGTAATATTTTCTTGGACCAGTCTCCCATGGCAGCCAAATAATAGGAAAAATAAATAAAACTGACTAAAACTACAATAAACAGGTATTTCTAATACTAAATAATATATTCCAAAATACTTGGGAATATATCTACCTAAAGAAACTAAAGACCTATATACAGAAAACTATAAAACACTGATGAAAGAAATCAAAGAGAACACTAATAGAAGGAGAAATATACCATGTTCATGGATCAGAAGAATCAATATAGTGAAAATGAGTATACTACCCAAAGCAATCTACAGATTCAGTGCAATCCCTATCAAGCTACCAGCGGTATTTTTCACAGAGCTAGATCAAATAATCTCAAGATTTGTATGGAAATACAAAAAACCTCGAATAGCAAAAGCAATCTTGAGAAAGAAGAATGGAAATGGAGGTATCAACTTGCCTGATTTCAGGCTCTATTACAAAGCCACAGTCATCAAGACAGTACGGTACTGGCACAAAGACAGAAATATAGATCAATGGAACAAAACAGAAAGCCCAGAGATAAATCCACACACCTATGGACACCTTATCTTCAACAAAGGAGGCAAGAATTCAAGATTTGTATGGAAATACAAAAAACCTCGAATAGCAAAAGCAATCTTGAGAAAGAAGAATGGAAATGGAGGTATCAACTTGCCTGATTTCAGGCTCTATTACAAAGCCACAGTCATCAAGACAGTACGGTACTGGCACAAAGACAGAAATATAGATCAATGGAACAAAACAGAAAGCCCAGAGATAAATCCACACACCTATGGACACCTTATCTTCAACAAAGGAGGCAAGAACATACAATGGAGAAAAGGCAATCTCTTTAACAAGTGGTGCTGGGAAAACTGGTCAACCACTTGTAAAAGAATGAAACCTAGATCACTTTCTAACACCGTACACAAACATAAACTCAAAACGGATTAAAGATCTAAATGTAAGACCAGAAACTATGCAACTCCTAGAGGAGAATATAGGCAAAACACTCTCCGACATAAATCACAGCAGGATCCTCTATGATCCACCTCCCAGTATACTGGAAATAAAAGCAAAAATAAACAAATGGGATCTAATTAAAATTAAAAGCTTCTGCACAACTAAGGAAACTATAAGCAAGGTGAAAAGACAGCCTTCTGAATGGGAGAAAACAATAGCAAATGAAGCAACTGACAAACAACTCATCTCAAAAATATACAAGGAACTTATGCAGCTCAACTCCAGAAAAATAAATTACCCAATCAAACAATGGGGCAAAGAACTAAACAGACATTTCTCCAAAGAAGACATACAGATGGCTAACAAGCACATAAAGATGCTCAACATCACTCATTATCAGAGAAATGCAAATCAAGACCACAATGAAGTACCATTTCACACCAGTCAGAATGGCTGTCATCCAAAAGTCTACAAGAAATAAATGCTGGAGAGGGTGTGGAGAAAAGGGAACCCTCTTACACTGTTGGTGAGAATGCAAACTAGTACAGCCACTATGGAGAACAGTGTGGAGATTCCTTAAAAAACTGCAAATAGAACTGCCTTATGACCCAGCAATCCCCCTGCTGGGCATACACACCGAGGAAACCAGAATTGAAAGAGACACATGTACCCCAGTGTTCATCACAGCACTGTTCATAATAGCCAGGATGTGGAAGCAACCTAGATGTCCATCAGCAGACGAATGGATAAGAAAGCTATATACACAATGGAGTATTACTCAACCATTGAAAAGAATACATTTGAATCAGTTGTAATGAGGTGGATGAAACTGGAGCCGATTATACAGAGTGAAGTAAGCCAGAAAGAAAAACACCAATACAGTATACTGACACATATATATGGAATTTAGAAAGATGGCAATGATAACCCTGTATGCGAGACAGCAGAAGAGACACACATGTAAAGACCAGACTTTTGGACTCTGTGGGAGAGGGAGAGGGTGGGATGATTTGGGAGAATGGCATTGAAATATGTATACTATCATGTAAGAAATGAATCGCTAGTCTAGATTCGATACAGGATGCTTGGGGCTGGTGCACTGGAATGACCCAGAGAGATTATATGGGGAGGGTAGTGGGAGGGGGTTCAGGGTTGAGAACTCATGTACACCCATGGCGGATTCATGTCAATGTATGGCAAAACCAATACAGTATTGTAAAGTAAAAAAAAAAAGTTAAAAAAATATTTAAAATTGACAATTTAAACCAAAAAAAAAGAATGAAAGAAAACTGATCAGCTCCAAAAAATAATAATAATAAATAAATAATATATTCCTCTATTGTGTCTACTGGTTTTTACATATTGTTAAGCATTCAATCAAAACTTGTGAAACACAAGCAAAAACAAGAAAGAAAAAAAACAACCTATGAAGAGATCAATAGAACCAGACTTAAGGATAAACTAACAGGAAATTTTAAAAATAACTATGAATAATATATTAAAGGCTGTAGAGCAGTAGCAATCACCTAAGGGACAGCTTGGCCTCAGGAAATGTTTGGCAACTTCTGGGGACAACTTTGGCATCACAGACAACATTATCATCAGTGAGCAAAATAAGGAATTCTCTTTAGCATTCTACAAGGCAGAGGAGACCGTCCCAGTCACAAATAATAATACAGACACCCCCAAATGTCAGTAATGCCAAGCTTGAGAAACTCTACCCTTCGTTTCTATAAATACTAAACTCAGTTGTCTTCCTTTTTCCATAGATGCAGGAAGTTTTCTACAGAATCATATGAGTGGTAAAGAGAAAGTAACTTTTAATAGGAAATTCATTATTCTCTTTGTTTCCCCAAGACTGAGAAACCCTGTTCTCCTGACAAAAGTGTACATCATGTATGAACACAAGAGACATTTCAAAGGACTTTGAGAGCCAACAGTTTAAATTTTATAATACCATCCTTTTAGCAAAAATCCAGTCAGAAAAAAATTGACAAATTTTACTATTCAAATAAGTTTCTAATAATTGAATACATCATTGATAAAGCATAAAGCCATGCTAAGATACTTGTGTTAGTAAGATATCAATATGGGTAATGTATTAATGTATAAAATTAAACAATAAAAAGGCTAAAAAGAGAGAGATTTATAAACAATTTTTAAAAATAAATTTCTTTAAAAATACCTAGCAATCAAGGAAATTGAAATTAATACAAGGAGCTAACATTGCTATGCATAGGATTAGAAAAATCTACAGATCTGAGTAACATTCAATATCGGTTACACCAGGGTAAAATGGATAATTCTATATAGTACTAAGGTAAGTTTAAATAGACACTTTACTCAGTAATTTGGTAGTAGCTATGAAAATTTAAGATGTACAAATCCTAGGGTTCAGCAATTTGTCTTTTAAAATCTACATAAAGAAACATTCCCATGAACATAAAAGATATTTACAGGAAGGTTTTTTGCATTACACTCACCAGAAAGAAATATTGAAAGTAGGCAAGCAAAAGAATGTACACCAAGACTGAATCCTAATGTAAACTATGGACTTTGGTTGATCAAGATGCATCAATGTAGGTTCATAACTTGTAACAAATGTGCCACTCTGGTGAGTGATACTGATAATAGGAGAAGCTATACATGTCTGGAGGCAAAGGGTATATGAGAAAATCTCTGTACCTTCCTCTACTTTTCTGTGAATGAAAACTTATCTAAATAATGATGTACAAAAACTGAGCAATTTGGCTGACACTCAAATTTTCTGTTGCAGTTTCCCACTTGGCCTTCTCGATTCTCCTTAAAACTACAACACTATGTGGTCATTATCACCTCTTTGTTCTCAGATCACTGGCTGGTGGGGTGAATCTTTCTGATGGTAATCAAATCCAAAAACATAAGCCCGTTTCTGGGATTTTAAATGTCTATATCAGTGGCCATCAAGTTTACTTCACTTCAGTTCAGTTCAGTCGTGGTTCATGGGGTCACAAAGAGTCGGACACGACTGAGCGACTGAACTGATACTGAATGCTAAAGCCCTGTATTCTACAGTTGATCATGGGCTTTTTTTTTTTTTTTTTTTTTTTTTTGCGTATCTTGGTAGTAGCTCAAGGATTTCACAGACAGATATGGGGTGTTTGCCCTCCTTCACGCTGATATCATGCCCATGTACATATCAAATCTGCATCTAGCTCAAATGTGTAACTCTCCTTTAAAATTAAACATTTGCCTCCTTTGTCGAAGATAAGGTGTCCATAGGTATGTGGGTTTATCTCAGGGCTTTCTATTTTGTTCCATTGATCTATATTTCTGTCTTTGTGCCAGTACCATACTGTCTTAATGACTGTGGCTTTGTAGTAGAGCCTGAAGTCAGGCAAGTTGATTCCTCCAGTTCCATTCTTCTTTCTCAAGATTGCTTTGGCTATTCGAGGTTTTTTGTATTTCCATACAAATCTTGAGATTATTTGATCTAGTTCTGTGAAAAATACTGCTGGTAGCTTGATGGGAATTGCATTGAATCTGTAGATTGCTTTAGGTAGTATACTCATTTTCACGATATTGACTCTTCCAACCCATGAGCATGGTATATTTCTCCATCTATTAGTGTCCTCTTTGATTTCTTTCATTAAAGACAGTCTCTTTAACAGGTGGTGCTGGGAAAACTGGTCAACCACTTGTAAAAGAATGAAACTAGACCTCTTTCTAACACCATACACAAAAATAAACTCAAAATGGATTAAAGATCTAAATGTAAGACCAGAAACTATAAAACTCCTAGAGGAGAACATAGGCAAAACACTCTCCGACATAACTCACAGCAGGATCCTCTATGATCCACCTCCCAGTATACTGGAAATAAAAGCAAAAATAAACAAATGGGATCTAATTAAAATTAAAAGCTTCTGCACAACAAAGGAAACTATAAGCAAGGTGAAAAGACAGCCTTCTGAATGGGAGAAAACAATAGCAAATGAAACAACTGACAAACAACTAATCTCAAAGATATACAAGCAACTTATGCAGCTCAACTCCAGAAAAATAAACGATCCAATCAAAAAATGGGCCAAAGAACTAAATAGGCACTTCTCCAAAGAAGACATACGGATGGCTAACAAACACATGAAAAGATGTTCAACATCACTCATTATCAGAGAAATGCAAATCAAGACCACAATGAGGTACCATTTCACACCAGTCAGAATGGCTGCGATCCAAAAGTCTACAAGCAATAAATGCTGGAGAGGATGTGGAGAAAAGGGAACCCTCTTACACTGCTGGTGGGAATGCAAACTAGTACAGCCACTTTGGAAAACAGTGTGGAGATTCCTTAAAAAATTGCAAATAGAACTGCCTTATGACCCAGCAATCCCACTGCTGGGCATACGGAAACCAGAATTGAAAGAGATACATGTACCCCAGTGTTCATCGCAGCACTGTTCATAATAGCCAGGACATGGAAACAACCTAGATGTCCATCAGCAGATGAATGGATAAGAAAGCTGTGGTACATATACACAATGGAGTACTACTCAGCCCTTAAAAAGAATAAATTTGACTCAGTTCTAATAAGATGGATGAAATTGGAACCGATTATACAGAGTGAAGTAAGCCAGAAAGAAAAACACCAATACAGTATACTGACACATATATATGGAATTTAAAAAGATAGTAATGATGACCCTATATGTGAGACAACAAAAGAGAAACAGAGGTATAGAACGGACTTTTGGACTCTGGGGGAGAAGGAAAGGGTGGGATGGTTTGAGAGAATGGTATTGAAACATGTATACTATCTTGTAAGAAACGAAGCACCAGTCTATGTTCAATGCAGGATGCAGGATGCATGGGGCTGGTGCACAGGATGATTCAGGTAGATGGTGTGGGGTGGGAGGTGGGAGGGGGCTTCAGCACTGGGAGATTGTGTTCACCTGTGGCTGATTCATGTCAATGTATGGCAAAACAAATACAGTATTGTAATTTAAAAAATAAATAAATAAAATTAAACATTTGCTAAAAAGGCAGAGTTAAATCAGAGTTCAAAATGTGTTTAGTTGCTTAGTCATGTCTGACTCTTTGTCACACCGTGAACTGTAGCCCACCAGGCTCCTCTGTCCATGGGATTTTTTAGGCAAGAATACTGGAGTGGGTTGCCTTGCCTTCCTCCAGGGGATCTTCCCAACCCAGGGATTGAATCCAGGTCTCCCACATTGCAGATGGATTCTCTACTATCTGAGTCATCAGGGATGTAATAGGAAAATATATACAGCTGGGATAAAAATCAAAGGCATGTATACTTAAAAGGAATATTTTTATGTGAAAAATGCTAGTCACAGAATCCTACGTATAGTTTGATACAAATTTTTTTAAATGTATAGATACACAAATCCATGTAGATTAATTTTAGAGAAAGTAATGGAAAAAGCAAGAGAGTTCCAGAAAAACATCTATTTCTGCTTTATTGACTATGCCAAAGCCTTTGACTGTGTGGATCACAATAAACTGTGGAAAATTCTGAGAGAGATGGGAATACCAGACCACCTGACCTGACTCTTGAGAAACCTATATGCAGGTCAGGAAGCAACAGTTAGAACTGGACTTAGAACAACAGACTGATTCCAAATAGGAAAAGGAGTATGTCAAGGCTGTATAGTGTCACCCTGCTTATTTGACTTATATGCAGAGTACATCATGAGAAATGCTGGGCTGGAAGAACCACAAGCTGCGATCAAGATTGCTGGGAGAAATATCAATAACATCAAATATGCAGATGACACCACCCTTATGACAGAAAGTGAAGAGGAACTAAAAAGGCTCTTAATGAAAGTGAAAGAGGAGAATGAAAAAGTTGGTATAAAGCTCAACATTCAGAAAATGAAGATCATGGCATCTGGTCCCATCATTTCTTGGGAAATAGATGGGGAAACAGTGGAAACAGTGTCAGACTTTATTTGGAGGGGGGGCTCCAAAATCATTGCAGATGTTGGTTGTAGCCATGAAATTAAACGACACTTGCTCCTTGGAAAGAAAGTTATGACCAATCTAGATACTCAAAAGCAGAGACATTACTTTGCTGACTAAGGTCCATCTAGGCAAGGCTATAGTTTTTCCAGTGGTCATGTATGGATGTGAGAGTTGGACTGTAAAGAAAGCTGACTGCTGAAGAATTGATGCTTTTGAGCATCAATTGGTGCTCGAATTGGTGATCAACTGGTGCACCAATTGGTGGTTTTGGAGAAGACTCTTGAGAGTCCCTTGCACTGCAAGGAGATCCAACCAGTCCATTCTAAAGGAGATCAGTCCTGGGTGTTCATTGGAAGGACTGATGCTAAAGCTGAAACTCCAATACTTTGGCCACCTCATGCGAAGAGTTGACTCATTGGAAAAGACTAATGCTGGGAGGTATTGGGGGCAGGAGGAGAAGGGGACAACAGAGGATGAGATGGCTGGATTGCTTCACTGACTCGATGGATGTGAGTCTGAGTGAACTCCGGGAGTTGGTGATAAACAGGGAGGCCTGGCGTGCTGCGATTCATGGGGTCGCAAAGAGTCAGACACGACTGAGCGACTGAACTGAACTGAACTGAATGTATTATTATGAAGTGTAAATCATAAGTACTTTCATAAGTGAGAAAGAAAATGCAAGTCCATTTGTGACTGTGTTTTGGACAGATTCGCAGTGTAAATAAATATTTTGTATCTTGCCATCATCACCTGTGTGTAAGATGGTTTTTTGTATTTTGCTGTATCAATACGTATTTAACTTCTTTGAAAGAGAATATCCATATTTGTGATATGAAAAAATTTTTATTGCTATAAAAGAAAAAGAAGCACATTTATCAATAACTTTCCACTTCTCAGTTTAATGTGTTCACATCTAAGAACATATGCGTTTCATATCCACCAGAAGCAGAACTAATATTTGGGTTCTTAGCATCCCCAAGGATCAAGCCTTATATTCCTGAGTCATACTTCTGGACTCTTGGAGGCCTAAGGCTGCAATTTCAATTCCTCTTGGTCTCAGGTTTCCATTTACACGAAGTTGCAGTATGTGGTTCCCAGTGTCCTCTACTCACAAACTTCTGGTTTCCAGATCCCTGAGAATACCAGCTTCTGGCAATCAGCAGAACAGGTGTGAAATCTTAGAAAAGATCGTTTTTATCTATCAGACAATAGGAAGTCTCTGCGCTCAACACTTCTAAACTAGGGAGTTCATGGAGAAGATTGGTTCATTGCAGTATTGTAAGAAGAAAACACAAACTACTCTAATGAACCATTAATAAACTAAAGCAAAATGAAAAGTCTCAGTTTTAAGGAATACTGGCCCACAGACACAAAGACTGAATTATTTCTACCTATGTTGACACAGAACAATTTTCACGTACACTATAAAGAGAAGTCAAATTGTTGGGTGATTTTTCAGTAAAATATCCCATAATTCTAAAAGTATATATTATTAATACTTGAATATTTACAGGCAATATTATATAAATTTCAAGATTAAAATATAGATTCTATGTTTGCTGAAACAAATTATAATTTTGTGATAGTAGATGATAACTATTTAAGGAAGCCTAGATCAAGGTAGTAATCAACCATATGTCTTTTGTGTTTTCAGTATATTTTTTCCCAATATTTATTCATGTTGTCGGTATCAAAAATGATTTCTTCAATTTTGATAAGGCAAGAATTGCTGAAAAGCACCATCTAAGACATGACATATTCTAAGGCACAAACATATTCTGTTTGTCCTCTACCAGCAAAACTTCTTGAAATTCCTTATGCATACAAAACATCTGATATATTTTCTTAAATTATGATTTCAAACTCAGTAGCAATTGAACTTTTATCATTGCTAAGAAGCAGGATTTATTGTGGTGAAACCTCATGGACCATATGATAAATGTTCATCTCAGAACACTTTGAACACTGACAATTGAATTGTCTCACAAATCTTTATTCTACCACAAAATGCACACAAATACGATGAAAAAAGAGAAGTACAAGTGCTTGAAAGAAACACACAAAATAGACACTATTTGCAGAAGGCATAGTTGTCTACCAAAGCAACTTCAGAGAGTTTACTGAAAAAATATAGAGAGTTCTATGTCTATACCAGACATTCCTGGTGGCTCAGACGGTAAAGCATCTGTCTACAATGCAGGAGACTCGGGTTTGATCCCTGGGTGGGGAAGATCCCCTGGAGAAGGAAATGGCAATCCACTCCAGTACTATTTCCTGGAAAATCCCATGGACAGAGGAGCCTGGTAGGCTACAGTCCATGGGGTCGCAAAGAGTCGGACACGACTGAGGGACTTCACTTTCACTTTCACGTCTATACCAAGATAAACATGGAAAGTCCACTGGTTTTCCTATCAAAGGAAAATCCAATTTGAATATAGGAAAATTGTTTGAAATTTAAGAATAAAACTAGGAACAATCCTCCATTGTTGAAATGCTGTAATTTCTCAAGGAGAAAACTATAAAGTGTAATTAAAAGAAATCATATGCTTACATAGAGAGCTATACAGGTGGTGTTGGGAAATCTTAGTTTTATAAGGAATCAATTACCTTCAAATTAATCTACACAACCAATTCAATCAAAATCAAAGCCCAAAAGACATTTTATGGAACTTATTAAGCTTATTAAAGTTTATAGAAGAAAAATGTGAAAGGAGAAATAGCACAGTTGTAAAGAATGACATTAATTGTTCATAACTGATATTTCTTACCCTCTGCTTTGCCAGTAATCAAACTTGAAACAAGTGTTTCTCTTTTCTACAGGTCCCTGAACTAAGTTTATCCACAAGCCTGTATAAGCACCAAGATAAAGTGGAACATGCCTTCATTTATACGTTCTCCTGGAAAATGGCTGACCACAGTAAGATACATTTCCTGTCACAAACCAGGGATAATTTCCCCTTATTTGTCCACCAGCCCCCTAAAAGTGTTTATTTTTGCCTACTTCTTCCTTTACCCTATAAAAGAAAAACTTTTTTTCTGTATGATTTTGAGATGCTCACAGATTTCTGAGATCAGAGCATTCTCCCTATTGCATTAGACTTCTTGATGAAAGTCTTTTCTTATCCAACCAGATTTACAATAATTTAAAAGAAGAGACACAAATTTGCCTCATAGCATCTATAAAAACAAAACTAAAGCATTTTAAGCATAATATTGGCCTGGAAATGGAAAAATGGATTCATGAAATAGAATCACTAATACATCATGTATAGAAATTTAATATTTTGTAGATATGCTATTTTAAATCTATGTTATGAAAGATTACATGTGAAGTCAGGAAAGTCACAATAATTTCTTTAATAAATCACATCAAGACAGCAGGTTATTTATTCAGGAAAAATTATTGATTGAACAGATTTCTGGGATACTAAAAACCTACCAAATAAACATTGAAAGGGAAGATAAAGGACAGTGTTCTAGGCAAGACTAAAGCAAAATCCATATAGTAAATAATGGAAAAACTAGACCAAAATAAAAGTTTGTAATGATATAACTGCCAATTTCATTTTATTACAATTGTAATGGGGATGATATTTACCCTGTTTGCTATCAACATGAGGATGGACATGCATCATCATCAAGTGAGCCTGGTGTTCCCAGATACTCCTATCCATAGAGGTCAGAAAACGTGCAGTGAACAGAGTGTGAAAGTCATCTTGGACCCACTGCACAGCATTCAAGTTTTGACTGGTTCATCCTCAGTATCTGTCTTTCCTGAAAACATGCTTACTGATTCCCATTCCTGGAGGCAGCTGTGAGCTAGAAAGGCCATTAGTGGTCATATCTCAGTTTAGAAGGGTTAACTTGATTGTATCTGGTTGATAATGCCTTTGTTCAAAAATTTCACAATTTGTATGGAAACAGAAAAAAACCCAAATAGCCAAAACAGTCTTGAGAAATAAGAATGATGCTGGAGGAATCAACCCTCCTTACTTCAGACTATACTCCAAAGCTACAGTCATGAAGACTGTATGGTACTGGCACAAAAACAGAAATATAGACCAATGGAATAAGATGGAGAGCCAAGAGATAAACCCATGCACCTACAGGTACCTTATTTTTGACACAGGAGGCAAGAATATACAAGGGGGCAAAGAAAGCCTCTTCAATAAGTGGTGCTGGGAAAACTGGACAGCTGTGTGCAACAGAATGAAATTAGAACACTTCCTAACACCAGACACAAAGATTAACTCAAAATGGATTAAACACCTAAATGTAAGACCAGAAACTATAAAACTCATAGAGGAAAACATAGGCAGAACACTCAATGACATAAATCAGAGAAAGATCTTCTATGACCCACCTCCTAGTGTAATGGAAATAAAAACAAAAATAAAAAACTGGGACCTAATTACACTTAAAAGCTTTTGCACAGCAAAGGAAACTACAAACAAGGAGAAAAGACAACCCTCAGAATGAGAGAAAAATAATAGCAAAGAAACAACTGACAAAAAGTTAATTTCCAAAATATACAAGCAGCTCATACAACTTAATATCAGAAAAACAAACAACCCAATCAAAAGGTGGGGTAAGACCTAAACAGATATTTCTCCAAAGAAGACATACAGATGGTTAACAAACTCATGAGAAGATGCTCAGCATCGCTTATTATTAGAGAAGAGCAAATAAAAGCTACAATGAGATACCACCTCACACCAGGCCATATTAAAACGTCTACAAACAATAAATGCTGAAAAAAGTGTGGAGAAAAGAGAACCCTCTTGCATTGCTGGTGGGGCTGTAAATTGATGTAGCCATTATGGATGATGGATGGAACCAAGATTCATTTGAAAACTAGGAATAAAACCAGCATATGACTCAGCAATTTCACTACTAGGCATATACCCTGAAGAAACCAAAACTGAAAAAAGACACATGTACTCCAATGTTCATTGAAGCACTATTCACAACAGCCAGAACATGAAAGCAACCTAGATGTCCATAAACAGATGAATGGATAAAGAGGCTGTGGTACATATGTACAATGAAATACCACTCAACCATAAAAAAGAATGCATATGAGCCAGTTCTAATAAGGTGGACGAACCTAGAGCCTATTAGACAGAGTGAATTAAGTCAGAAAGATAAATATAAATATCATATACTGGTGCATCTACATGGAATCTAGAAAGATGGTTCAGATGAATTTATTTTCAAGGGAGCAATGGAGAAACAGACATAGAAGACAGACCTAAGGACATGGAGGGAGAGGAGGAGAAAGAGGTTGAGACAAATGGAGACAGTAACATGGAAATTTATAATACCTTATGTAAACTAGACAACCAATGGAAATTGCTATATGATTCAAGCAACTCAAACAGGGCCTCTGTCTCAACCTAGAAAGGTGGGATGGGGAGGGAGATGGATGGGAGGCTTTGGAGGGTGGGGACATGGGTGTACCCATAGCTGATTCTTGTTGATGTATGACCAAAAACACACAGGATTCTGTAAAGCAAATATTTTTCAATTGAAAACTAAATTGGCAAAAAAACAAAATTAAGAGAAAACTAATACCTTTGTTCTTCAGGCTCCTGCTACGGGTAGGAGACCAACTGAATTCAGAGGAAATACAACTGTGACTTACTCACATATTTTCATTTAAAAAATCTGCATTTGGAAGAAGTAACCTGGTGCTAATTTCTGTGTTAAACCCCCATGTAGTGTTATTGAGCTTGCTTTTCTTCATTCTTTTATCCCAATGAAAATGGATCTCTTTCTCTAGTCTCCAAAGATGATTCAGCATTCCCTTTACTGCTGAGAATATTCTTAGGGATTTTAAATGGTTGATACTTTTGCTTCCAACACAGCTGCCTCTCAAAGTGAATAGCTTCTCTCTTTTGTTTACTCTTCTCCAGAAATAAAACAGGTAACAAATTTTCAGGGAAAAAATATGGTAATAAAAGACACCACAATCAGTTTGAAGATGTGATACCATTAAAAATTTTGCTTATTTTTTTTTAAAGACATATACACACAGGATGCACATATATATATTCTTAACAATGTAAGTAAATACAATGAATAAAATAGAGAGTTTGCAAAAGACATGAATATATAATTCACAGAGTGCCATGAAAATATAAAAATACATGAAAATTTCAACCACACTGGTAATCAAAGAAATACAAATTTTTCTGAGATTAAAATAAATTGTTTATCCATTAAACTGAGGAAGTTGAAACCATGTGATAATGTATAATTTCAAGATTCCTAAGTCTCCTGATGTTTAAATGCAAGCCTTACAGAATCTTATAAATGTAAAGTTGAAAGTTTCTCTACAAATTATCTAGACTGGTTCTTTACAACTTATATACTGTCATTTTGTTGAGGGGGAAAAAAAAAAAAAAAAACTGTGCTCCTTCAGAGACAGTGGCTCATAAGCTTGAAGTTTTGACCTTTTTGTATCCA
>SJYG01000487.1:1950051-1963989 GCA_006410535.1 Litocranius walleri | reverse complement strand
CTTGTCTGGTCATAGCAAGGACTCGAGACAATAGCCTAGTTACAGCTAAACTAGGCAGGATTTGTTAAGACAGCAGATAGTGCATTCTCAGGGTTCTCCTCAAGGTTCTCCTCTCAGCAACAGACTAGTTACACCACACGTAGGCTAGTTATAACTCAAGTAGGCAGGCTTAATTAGGGAGGCTGCAGACAGTGTACACTCAAGGTTCTCGTTTCATTGACACAGTAGTTAAAGTTATAGTAGGCGGAGAAGGCAGTGGCACTCCACTCCAGTACTCTTGCTGGGAAAATCCCATGGATGGAGGAGCTTGGTAGGCTGCAGTCCATGGGGTCGCAGAGTCGGACACGACTGAGCGACTTCACTTTCACTTTTCACTTTCATGCATTGGAGAAGGAAATGGCAACCCACTCCAGTGTTCTTGCCTGGAGAATCCCAGGGACGGCGGAGCCTGGTGGGCTGCTGTCTATGGGGTCGTACAGGGTCAGACACGACTAAAGTGACTTAGCAGCAGCAGCAGGCTAGTTATAGCTCAAGCAGGCAGCAGGCAGCAGGCAGCAGGCATCAGATAGTACACTCTTAAGTTGTGAATGCACAGACAGACTCCATGGGAGATCCTTGATCCCTCTTTGTCTTTATGTCTCCTCCTCCTCCAGCCTTACTCAAAATAGTGCTTGTACCCACCACCAATCAGGGAATGGAATGCAAATGGCAATATACTCAAGGCCAACCAAAGAATGGGATGTGCTCTGGGCGTGTTTTCCTACCACAGGTTCTCACCCCTGCCCTCAGCCTCCTCTTTTACAGGCTTTTTCTCTTGTTTGCTGTTATTTTGAGTCTTCTAGCTGCCATCTTGGACTCCTTTTTCTAGTCTATCTAATATATAATGAATACAACTTCCTAATATTCTTAAGTTCGTCTATCTTAGTCTTCTGTTAATTTGATGACCCAGAGGGATGGTATGGGGAGGCAGGAGGGAAGGGGTTTCAGGATGAGAAACATGTGTATATATGTGTGGCAGATTCATATTGATGTATGGCAAAACCAATACAATATTGTAAAGTAATTAACCTCCAATTTAAATAAATAAATTTATATTTTTTAAAAAATTTTTAAAGAGATAAATGAAGTAGTACGTATAAGTCACTTAAGCCAACTGACAACAAAATCTTTTATATTAAAAATGAAAAGCAAAAGAAGTATGTTAGCAAAAGTTTTAACTGAATATAGGAAGTTGATTCTATCCTATAGCACCTGGGTAATGCAGTACCATTAAATAGAAGACTTGTAGAATTTATCACAATGTAATATATATTTATATGTATATATATTTATAGAGAGAGAGAGAATAAATATATTTACTTATTAAACTTATATGCAGAGAACATCATGAGAAACACTGGGCTGGAAGAAGCACAAGCTGGAATCAAAATTGCCGGAAGGAATATCAGTAACCTCAGATATGCAGATGACACCACCCTTATGGCAGAAAGTGAAGAACTAAAGAGCCTCTTGATGAAAGTGAAAGAGGAGAGTGAAAGGGTTGGCTTAAAGCGCAACATTCAGAAAACGAAAATCATGGCATCCAGTCCCATCACTTCATGGAAAATAGATGGGGAAACAGTGGAAACAGTGGCTGACTTTATTTTTCTGGGCTCCAAAATCACTGCAGATGGTGATTGCAGCCATGAAATTAAAAGAAACTTACTCCTTCGAAGGGAAGTTATGACCAACCTAGACAGTATATTAAAAAGCAGAGACATTGCTTTGCCAACAAAGGTCCATCTAGTCAAGGCTACAGTTTTTTCAGTGGTCATGTATGAATATGAGAGTTGGACTATAAAGAAAGCTGAGCACCAAAGAATTGATGCTTTTGGACTGTGATGCTGGAGAAGACTCTTGAGAGTCCCTTGGACTGCAAGGAGATCCAACCAGTCCATCCTAAAGGAGATCAGTCCTGGGTGTTCATTGGAGGGACTGATGTTGAAGCTGAAACTCCAATACTTTGGCCACCTGATGCAGAGAGCTGACTCATTTGAAAAGACCCTGATGCTGGGAAAGATTGAGGGCAGGAGGAGAAGGGATGCAAGGATGAGATGGTTGGATGGCTGTACCGACACAGTGCACATGGGTTCGGGTGGACTCCAGCAGTTGGTGATGGACAGGGAAGCCTGGCATGCTGCAGTTCATGGGGTCGCAAAGAGTTGGACACGACTGAGTGACTGAACTGAATTCAACAACCCAAAGTTACAACTATATAATGTCTATTCTATGGAAAATAACAAATGTTCTCCTTATGGTACTTTTGAGACCTTCATTGCAGCATTATTGTATGGGCACATAAAAATAGAGAACAGAAAAATATAATTTCTTCATATTGAATAATCTAGATATATGCAACAGCAGCCAAAAAGAAAAGTGTGGATTTACATGCAATGACATTAAGTAACTCCCCAAAACTATCGCTGACTAAAGGAACTTTGAGGGCAAAGTTTATAGCATAAAAAATTTCATTTTAAAACACAGAAATAGCTAAAATATATACAAACATTTCATATATCAGACAAAAATAAGACTTAAAAAGGTGGAGAGAAGGAAGATAAGACCAAAAAAAAAAAAAAAAGCTTGTAAATGCAGAGGGCAAAGGACAGGAAGGGGAAGTGGGTGCATTGGGTGAAGGGGATCAAGAAGTCATGCAGATATAACGTGCAGTAAAGTGACAATAGTTAATAATACCGTATTGCAAATTTTCTAACAAAGTAAACCTCTTTTTTTTTATTATAATGTTCCATTGTAAATCACTCTTATCTGTGGACAGTAATCACAGTGATGGGCTCTTGCTCTCTCTCTCTCCCTACTCCCCAGCTTAAGCAAAAAGGAAACTTATTATCTTACATATTAGAAAGTTCTGAGGCCAAACAAGCTTCAGCACTGGGTGATTTAGCTGGTCAACAGTGTCATCAAGGTTCATTTTTCTGCTCTGCCTTTCTGACTGGACTGGTGCCACCTTCATGCTGCTGGATGGAGCCTTTCCTGCATTGCATCCAGAAGTAGAAATGTCTAGAAGGGGAGGGGCTCTAAGTTTTTTCTTAGGAAGGTGGAATCTTACTAGAAGCTCCATGGATTTATGTCCTCATTGCAAGAATGAGTCATCAGTCCATTCTGAAACCAATGTCTGACTGGGGATGAGGCACCATAATAGTCTATGGTCAAACAGAATGTACCTTAGAAATAGTGCAGGTGATGGTGGTGGTTGTGTGTAACTAGAGATCTTGGGCCTTGAGGACTAAGAAAATAAATGTGAGGGACATCAAAGAACACCTACTTGTGAGTTAACTTGCCTAATTTAGTTAAGCTCTGTTTTGTTACTGGGTTACCAAAAAGTAAATCTTAAGTGTTCCCATCACAAGCAAAAAGATTTGTAACTATGTGTGGTGATGGATGTTAACTAGACTTATTTGGCAATACATATAAATATAAAACAATCATGCTTCACATTTGAAATTAGTATCATGTTGTGTGTCCATTATACCATAATTTTTTTAATGTCCATTAATAAATACATCATTCTCCTCACTGGAAACCCACTTCAGTACTCCTGCCTGGAAAATTCCACTGATGGAGGAGCCTGGTAGGCTACAGTCCATAGGACTGCAAAGAATCAGACATGACTGAATAACTTCACTGTGTTCACTGCTCACTCTGACCTAAGGGCCTCATAGGGATTAACAGACCAGTAGTGATTATTCCCAGGGACAGGGGAGCTTGATGGGCTGCCATCGATGGGGTCGCACAGAGTCGGACACAACTGAGGCGACTTAGCAGCAGCAGCAGTGATTATTCATGTTGGGGAGATTTTCTTATACTTGGTATCACATTTTCTTATATCAAAAAATTGAAAACCACCTTCAATGAGTATTTCAGTACAAATACATGCAATTGGGCTTCCCTTGTGCTCAGCTGGTAAAGAATCAGCCTGCAATGCAGGAGACCTGGGTTAAATCCCTGGGTTAGGAAGATCCCCTGGAGAAGGGAACAGCTACTCACTCTAGTATTCTGACCTGGAGGATTCCATGGACTGTATAGTTCACAGGGTCACAAAGAGTCGGACAGGACTGAGCAACTTTCACTTTCACCAGGCAAATAGTTTAAAAATAGGACTGGGGTTTCTAAGAAGCTAATCATAAGAGAGATCAGGGAGAAGAAAGAATCCAGATCAGCATTTTCCCAAGTCAGCGCCTCCAGGTTGCAAGTTAGATTTAAAACAAGAAGCCTTTTCAATACACACAGACCAAGATCAGATGTCTTCCGTGGCCAGGCTTGCTGGTCTATACATCACAAAAAATGCATGCATAATGTTGCTGCCAGGTGTACAGAATTATAGCACGAGGGATAGACAACTAAAACTGTCTGAGAACTCCCTATCCAGTCTGCAAATATTCTCTCTTCTTTTCTTCCTTGATATTTGACTTGCTTTCCTACTATCTTTATAAGGGAATAGATAGTAGAAATTTTAAGAATATTATCACATGTATAGTAAGTTTAAAAGGATAAAACTGGTGAAACTTCAGTTCAGTTCAGTCGCTCAGTCGTGTCCAAGTCTTCGCGACCCCATAAATCGCAGCATGCCAAGCCTCCCTGTCTATCACCAACTCCCGGAGTTCACTCAGATTCATATCCATCGAGTCAGTGATGCCATCCAGCCATCTCATCCTCGGTCGTCCCCTTCTCCTCCTGCCCCCAATCCCTCCCAGCATCAGGGTCTTTACCAATGAGTCAACTCTCCGCATGAGGTGGCCAAAGTACTGGAGTTTCAGCTTTAGCATCATTCCCTCCAAAGAAATCTTAGGGCTGATCTCCTTCAGAATGGACTGGTTGGATCTCCTTGCAGTCCAAGGGACTCTCAAGAGTCTTCTCCAACACCACAGTTCAAAAGCATCAGTTCTTCGGCACTCAGCTTTCTTCACAGTCCAACTCTCACATCCATACGTGACTACTGGAAAAACCATAGCCTTGACTGAATGGACCTTAGTCAGCAAAGTAATGTCTCTGCTTTTGCATATGCTATCTAGGTTGGTCATAACTTTCCTTCCAAGGAGTAAGCATCTTCTAATATCATGAGTGCAGTCACCATATGCAGTGATTTTGAAGCCCAAAAAAATAAAGTCTGACACCATTTCCCCCATCTACTTCCCCTGAAGGGATGGGACCATATGCCATGATCTTCATTTTCTGAATGTTGAGCTTTAAGCCAACTTTTTCACTTTCCTCTTTCACTTTCCTCAAGAGGCTTTTTAGTTCCTCTTCACTTTTTGCCATAAGGGTGGTGTCATCTGCATATTGGGGACTTAACGATTCCTCATTTTACCACAAGTATTAGTCCAGGTTCTCCTGAGAAACAGACATCACTAGAATGTGTATAGAGAGGAAAAAAGAAAGGGATTTTTTTAAGGGGTTGGCTCATGGGATTGTGGAGACTGGAAAGTTGAAAATCTGCAGGGCAGACAGGCAGGGATAACCTGATGCTGCTTCTCAAGTCCAAACGCAATCTGGAAGAATTCCCTCTTCCTCAATGAGGTCAATCTTTTTACTCTGTTTTTCAACTCTTGAAAAAAGGATCACCTATATAACAGAGGATAATCTGCATTACTCAGTTTATTGATTTAAATGCTGTGTGTGTGCATGCATGCTCAGTCTCTCAGTTGTGTCAGAATCTGGGACACCATGGACTATAGCCCTCCAGGCTTCTCTGTCCATGGGACTTCCCATGCAAGAATATTCCAGCAAGTTGCCCATTCCTTCTTGAGGGGATCTTTCCAGCCCAGGGACTGAATCCACAACTCCTGCTTGGCAGGTGAATTCTTTACCACTAAATGACCTGGGAAGCTCTGATTTAAATGTTAATCTCATTTAAAAAAAAAAACCTTCATAGCAACATCTAGGCTAGTGTTTGACCAAACATCTGATACTATGGCTGAGAAAAGCTGATAAAATAACTGTTTTGTTTTGTTTTTCACAAGAGTAGGAAACCATATTATTTGAAAATTCTAATGGGATAAGAAAAAGCAAGATTACAAAGTCTATAGGCTTTATGTGGGATGGAATGATTTGAAGGAAACCAGTCCAGTATTCTTGCCTGGAGAATTCCATGGACAGAGGAGCCTAGCAGGCTACAGCCCATGTGGAGGCAAAGACTCGGACAGACCTGAGAGACTAACACTTTCAACAGTGAACTGGTGAAAAAACTATATCAGATCACCATAATTCTGATGTGTCTTTATTTTCTTCACTGTTTAGAATAATCCCTTTTACCTGGTAAGTCATATTGTCCTCCTTGGATGTAAATTGTTTCCTGGCTTTTATGAGAATAGCCATATTTCTTATCTTCTGATAAGTGGAACATGAGATCTCTTAATGCTTGATACATTTGGGGGAAATCCTGTAAAGTCTCACAAATTATAAGAGGTTTACATAGGGTTCACCGGGTCACATGGATACAATGAAAGACTCTACCAAATGGTACAGATATTGCCTCTAAGAATAAATTCTATTTATTTGCACCCATAGTTATTTTCTTTTTATTTATTTTTTAAACTTTTTATTTTGTATTGTAGTAAAGCCAATTAACATTGTTGTGATAGTTTCAGGTGAACAGTGAAGGGACTCAGCCATACATATACATGTATCCATTCTCCCCTAAACTCCCTCCCATCCAGAATGCCATTTAACATTGAGCAGATTTCCATGTGCTCTGCAGTAGGTCCTTGTTGGTTATATATTTTAAATATGGCCATGCATACATGCCCATCCCCAGCTCCCTAACAATCCCTTCCCTCCATCCTTCCCCCTGGAAACCATAAGTTCATCTCTATATATATAAGATTTTCTGATTTGTAAGTTAGCTCATTTGTATCACTTCTGTTTAGATACCACATATAAGGGTTGTTTTCATAACCTTGATCAGTAACTCATTTTCTCAGACTGAACTGGGAGATCAAGGAAAAAGGCTGTGCCCTGATGCACAGGACCAGGAACTCACTTGGAAACAAACAGGAAAGTCATTGGACTTCTCTCGTGGCTCAAATGGTAAAGAATGTACTTGCAGTGCAGGAGATCCAGCTCAGGTTTGATCCCTGGGTTGGAAAGATCCCCTGGAGATAGTGAGAGGGTAACAAGCAGGAAGGCCAGGGGTCTCCAAATGGAGGAAATAAGCTTCAAGTGTCAGACATTTTTAATCTCTCCCTTAAGCAACAGGAAGAAACAAACTACAAGTGTCAGATTTTTTTCCTTCTCCATACAAAATTAAAAGGAGGTTACTCTATGGAAATGCTTTTCTTAAGCTATGTTAATGAAACTATGCATTTGCTTTGGAATTTGCCTTTCTTTAAAATGGTTCCACCTAAGACTAACTTTTTTTCTTTTCTCAAACCTTGGGTTAATAATAGCTCAACAAACCAGTATTCATATCAATTGTTTTATGGCTTGGAGATGGCACACCTCGTTCCATCCTATCTCAAAAATACATATTGTAGGAGAGGGGCCTGGTGAAACTCCTTCAGCCTTGAGGTGTCTCTTATCTGATTAATAGCTTTCTAACAGACATAAAACAGCTTGCTAAAACTAGCAGAGGGGGGGCACTCTCCACACCCTTCTGATGTCTATGTCAGAAGCTTTCTCTGCCCCTTTTTATAATTTAATAAAACTCTGCTGTACAAAAGTTCTTGAGTGATCAAGCCTGGTCCTTGGTCCCGAAATTAAATCTTCTTCTTTGGAGATCATGAATCTGATACCGTTACCATAAGCTATCAGTAGGAATAGCTACCCCCTCCAGTATTCTTGCCTGGAGAATTCCATGGACAGAGGAGCCTGGTGGGTTGCAGTCCATAGGGTCACAAAGAGTTGGACACGACTGAGTGACTAACATTTTCCTTCAGTTTTACGGAAGTCATTTGTGCTATACATGGAGAAGCCACTTAACCAGGGGATAGTGACTATACCTTAGTTATTCTACCTTAGAAGTTGCCTTAGTTCTTACTTCTCACCAGTCCTCAACTCCCTGTCTCCTGATTCCAGGGCTCCACACCCTACTGACATAATTATGAGCTCGAGCTCAAACTCAAGGCTGTTTCACTTCTACTATCCATGCTCATCTTGTGTCATGTATGTTAAACTTGAGGAGAGATCCTGGAAGAGAAATCTTCAGAGCAGATTGCTGCCATTGCCAGAGAACAAAGAACCTAGGTACACCAATCTAAAGAACTTTCTCCTCTACAGTTTCATACTTCCATTGGGAGAGGGTGGAGTTTCTAAGATATGCTGCTGATATCAGCTGTCAGTCTATGTATGCTCTGAACTTGACTTGCAGCATCTGAGGCTCTATAAGGATTGTGTCCATTGCTGACTGACTCCTCAAGAAGTCCCAAGAGTTGGGGGTGAAAGGCTGAGTTCTTGATTCTGAGTACAGTACAGGAGGATATGGGATGCCACTGAAGAAGAAGGATGCAGGGCCTGGAGCCACCTCCCCGGGAGGCAATGGTTATGGGGACAGGAGGTGAAATTGTTTGTGACTCTACTATTTTTGTCCTCTTTCTGTTTATCTGTCCCAGGATTCTTGATTCTTCTGTTTTTGCCATTGGAATCCACATCCTCAAACAAGAAACATAGGTCTGCTCAGCCAGGCCCATTAGGGACATAAACTGTGAAGTATTTGCTGGGGTCTACGTCCTCTTACCAACAAAGGAAGAGGAAGTTAGGATTATCCTGAATGTAAGGCTTAGTCACAGTTTTATGAATGTAAGAGAAGTTATTCCTCCCCACCCCAACATACTCAGAAGTTCTTGTCTTTTTCTATTCCAACAGAGGGCTTCCCAGGTGACTTAGTGATAGAGAATGTGCCTGCCAATGTAAGAGACAGAGGTTTAATCCCTAGATAATGAAAAGCCCCTGGTAAAGAAAATGGCAACCCACTCCAATGTTCTTGCCAGAAGAATCCCATGGAGTCTGGCGGGCTAAATTCCATGGGGTCACAAATAGTTGGACACAATTTAGTGACTAAATGACAACAACTTCTAATGGAAGTCACCCCATCCATTCCTTCCCTTCCTCTACTACTATATCACCAGCTTGAAGCAGGCTTTGTTCATTCCTTGACTTTCTGACTAAGTCTCCATCCCCACTGCTTCTTCCCTCACAGCCTGTGCTTGGTGGTGCCCTCCAAACCCTCCATGTGTCAACACTGATGCCTGCCGCTGCATCCCAGGATTCAGTTCTGCATCTGAGGACAGCTTCACCAGCCCCTTGAAGAGTTGCCATGGTACAGAGCCCTGGGGTGGTGGAAATGCTCAGACACATTTGGGGAGAGGCTGTGGTACATCTATAGCATTCAGCTCAGAGGACAGCACAGAAGCACTTTTTTGAGAATAAGAAAGGAGACAATTTAAGAAAGCATGAAGGGAGGCGGAAAAAGATAGCGGAGGAATAGGACAGGGAGACCACTTTCTCCCTCACTACTTCATCAAAAGAACATTTCAACACAGTAAATTCCACAAAACAACTTCTGAATGCTGGCAGAGGACATCAGGCATCCAGCAAAGCAGATCATTGGCTTCAAAAACAGGTAGGAATAAATATAAAAGATGAAAAAAGAGACAAAGGAGGTAGGGAGGGAGCTCCGTCGGGAAGGGCATCCCATCCCGGGAAAAGACTCTTAAAAAGACGTTTCCAAACACCAGGAAACACTCTCATTGCTGAGTCTGTGGCGAGCCTTGGAAGCACAGAGGGCAACACAACAGGAAGGAAAAATAAATAATTAAAACCAACAGATTACGAGCCCAACAGTAAATCCCCCAGCGGATAAGCAGCACAGATGCCTGCATCCGACTCTAGCAAGTGGGGGTTGGGCAGGGAGGAGCGGGAGGCGCAAGCGGCAGTGCTTTCTAAGAATTGGGCCGCGGGAGACGCGGGCTGCAGTGCTTTTCTCGAGAATCAGGTCATATCGCCCCACGCGTGGCCAGAACGAACCAGCTTGGGTTAGCAAACCAGACTGTGGGATAGCTACCACGCAAAACGCTCGAACATAAGACACCGACAGGCCCGCGCACAGAACAAAGGACGGATCGGCAATAGCCGGCTGCAGACCATCCCGCTCCAGCGACAGGCAGCCAGAGCCTTAAGTGCTGGAAGAGGACAATCGCAGCCCAAGAGAGACATTACCTACCAAATTGCAAGCATGTTTCTTTGCTAACTAAGACTTCTGGGGGCTCTGGACAGTCATCATCTGCCTGAGAAGGAGCCCCAGCAGTACTCCCAGAAAATTAAGCAGCACGGAAGGGCCAGAAATCACAGCAATTGCGCTCGCCAAACTCCCTAGCTACTTGGACCTGGGAAGGGCACAAAACGCAGGCCCAACCAAATCTGCACCCTGGAGGGCTTCCTGAGCACCAAGCCTGAGTGGCTTAGACCGGGGAGGTGCATTAAGCCTAGGGCAGGCCACAGACAGTTATCCGGCGGAGCAACGTAGAGCCTGAGCGGTGTGTGCCGCGAGCAGGGGCAAGCCCAGCGTAGAGTCCATCACTGCCCTCCCTGTGTCAAGACAGAAAACAGAAACGGAAGAGACCAGCAAAAAGAGGAAGTTAAACAGAGGGAACTGCCTTGGTAGCGACCCCACACAGCCCACAATGCCAGAAGAAGGGCCAGATATATCTTTACTACTTTTATGATCAATTTTTTTTTTTGAGTTGATGTGGATGCGTGATTTTTTCTTTTTTTTAATTTTTTTTTAATTTTCTTTTTTCTTCTTTTCTTTTTCATCTTCTTTTTTTAAAACTTTCTTAAATTTTTAAGTCCTCTATATCTCTATTTATTATTTTTATAACCTATTATCACTTTAAAAATAAACTATTTTTTTGAGGGATGATTTTTTTTAATATTTTATTCTACGTTACAATACTGTATTTGTTTTGCCATACATTGACATGAATCAGCCACAGGTGTTCACGATCTCCCAATGTCAAAGCCCCCTCCCACCTCCCACCCCATATCATCTCCCTGGATCATCCCGTGCACCAGCCCCAAGCATCCTGTATCCTGTATTGAACATAGACTGGCACTTAAACACTCTCTGACATAAATCACAGCAGGATCCTCTATGATCCAACTCCCAGTATACTGGAAATAAAAGCAAAAATAAACAAATGGATCTAATTAAAATGAAAAGCTTCTACACAACAGAGGAAACTATAAGCAAGGTGAAAAGACAGCCTTCTGAATGGGAGAAAACAATAGCAAATGAAACAACTGACAAACAACTAATCTCAAAGATATACAAACAACTTATGCAGCTCAACTCCAGAAAAAAAAAGGATCCAATCAAAAAATGGGCCAAAGAACTAAATAGGCATTTCTCCAAAGAAGATATATGGATGGCTAACAAACACATGAAAAGATGCTCAACATCACTCATTATCAGAGAAATGCAAAAAACTATTTTTAAAGCAAACGCTGTATATAGTCTTTTTGTGGTGGACGTTGTTGTCTTTTAATAATTCTGGTGGCTTTTTTTTTCTTTTTTTTTTTTCCTCCTTCTTCTTTTCTTTAATATTTTATTTTTGAAAATCCAATCTCTACTCCAGATTTTTAATCTTTGCATTTTGGTATTTGTTGTCAATTTTGTACATTTAAAAACCTAATCTTCAGTACCTAATTTTACATGAGTGCGATATTACTGGCTTGACCACTCTCTCCTCCTTTGGACTCTCTTTTTTCTCCACCAGGTGGCCCCTGTTTCCACCCTCCCTCTCATCTTCTCTACCCAACTCTGTGAATCTGTGTGTTCCAGAAGGTGGAGAACACTCAGGGAATTGGTTACTGGCCGAATCTGTCTCCCTCCTTTTCATCTCCCTCTTTTATCCCCCTGGCCACCTCTGTCTACTTCCTCTCTCTCCTCTTCCCTGTATAACTCTGTGAACATCTCTGAGCGGTCCAGACAGTGGAGCGCACACAAGAAAGTGGTTACGTGCTAGCTTACTCTCTCTCCTCTTTTGATTCCACCTCTTCCCATTCCAGTCACCTCTAACTACCCCCTCCCTCTTCTCTCCTCCATGTAATTCAGTGATCCTCTAGAGGTGACCCTCAATGTGGAGAAACCTTTCATCTTTAACCTAGATGTTTTAACATCAGTGCTGTATAGATGGAGAAGTCCTGATGCTATTGTAAAAATAAAACTGAAAACCAGGTAGATGGTGTGGGGTGGGAGGTGGGAGGGGGCTTCGGCATTGGGAGATTGTGTTCACCCGTGGCTAATACATGTCAATGTATGGCAAAATAAATACAGTATTGTAATTAAATAAATAAATTAATTTAAAAAAAATAAAATAAAATAAAGAAAACCAGAATCAGGAGGCTTAAGGAGGCTTAAGGATCTCAGGATCTCCAAATCCTGAGATCATCAGAGAATTCCTGAATACAGGGAACATTATTCAATAGGAGCTCATCAAACGCCTCTATACCTACACTGCAATTGAGCACCACCCAAGGGCCAACAAGTTCCAGAGCAAGACATACCACGCAAATTCTCCAGCAACACAAGAACACACCCCTGAGTTTCAATATACAGGCAGCTCAAAAATACTCCAAAACCATTGACGTCTCATAACCCATTACTAGACACTTCACAGCACTCCAGAGAGAAGAAATCCAGCTCCACCCACCAGAACTCCAACACAAGCCTCCCTAATCAAGAAACCTTGACAAGCCACTGATACAACCCCACACACAGTGAGAAAGCTCAGTAATAAAGAGAACTCCACAAATTCCCAGATTATAGAAAGACCACCCCAAACGCAGCAATATAACCAAGATGAAGAGACAGAGGAATACCCAGCAGGTAAAGGAACAGGAGAAATGCCCACCAAACCAACAAAAGAGGAAGAGATAGGGAATCTACCTGAGAAAGAATTCTATAGGAGTCCCAGAAGAAGAAGACAAAAAGAAAGACCATGAGAAAATACTTGAGGAGATAATAGTTGAAAACTTCCCTAAAATGGGGAAGGAAATAATCACCCAAGTCCAAGAAACCCAGAGAGTGCCAAACAGGATAAACCCAAGGCGAAACACCCCAAGACATATTTTAATCAAACTAACAAAGATCAAACACAAAGAACAAATATTAAAAGCAGCAAGGGAAAAACAACAAATAACACACAAGGGGATCCCCATAAGAATAACTGCAGATCTTTCAATAGAAACTCTTCAGGCCAGGAGGGAATGGCAAGACATACTTAAAGTGATGAAAGATAATAACCTTCAGCCAAGACTACTGTACCCAGCAAGGATCTCATTCAAATATGAAGGAGAAATCAAAAGCTTTACAGACAAGCAAAACTGAGAGAATTCAGCATCACCAAACCAGCTCTCCAACAAATGCTAAAGGATAGACTTTAGACTGGAAACACAAAAAGGGTGTATAAACCCGAACCCAAAACAATAAAGTAAATGGCAACAGGAGCATACTTATCAATAATTACCTTAAACGTAAATGGTTTGAATGCCCCAACCAAAAAGCAAAGACGGGCTGAATGCATACAAAAACAAGATCCCTATATATGCTGCCTACAAGAGACCCACCTCAAAACAACGGACACATACAGACTGAAAGTGAAGGGCTAGAAAAAGATATTCCACACAAATAGAGACCAAAAGAAAGCCGAAGTAGCAATACTCATATCCAATAAAATGGACTTTAAAACAAAGCGGCTAATACATGTCAATATATGGCAAAACAAATGCAGTATTGTAATTTAAAAAATAAATTTAAAAAAAAAAAAAAACAAAGGTTGTGAAAAGAGACAAAGAAGGCCACTTATAATGATTAAAGGATCAATCCAAGAAGAAGATATAACAATTATAAATATATATGCACCCAACACAGGAGCACCACAATAT
>SJYG01000487.1:1928838-1942568 GCA_006410535.1 Litocranius walleri | reverse complement strand
TGGTTTGGGAGAATGGCATTGAAACATGTATACTATCTTGTAAGAAACAAAGTGCCAGTCTATGTTCAATGCAGGATGCAGGATGCATGGGGCTGGTGCACAGGATGATTCAGGTAGATGGTGTGGGGTGGGAGGTGGGAGGGGGCTTCGGCATTGGGAGATTGTGTTCACCTGTGACTGATTCATGTCAATGTATGGCAAAACAAATACAGTATTGTAATTTAAATAAATAAATAAATAAATAAAAATTTAAAAAAAAATAGAAAGATAGTAATGATGACCCTCTATGTGAGACAACAAAAGAGACACAGAGGCATAGAACAGACTTTTGGCCTCTGAGGGAGGGTGAGAGGGTGGGATGATTTGGGAAAATGGCATTGAAACATGTATACTATCATGTAAGAAATGAAGTGCCAGTCTATGTTCTACACAGGATACAGGATGCTTGGGGCTGGTGCACGGGGACGATCCAGAGAGATGATATGGTGTGGGAGGTGGAAGGCGGCTTTGGGATTGGGAGCTCGTGTACACCTGTGGCTGATTCATGTCAATGTATGGGGAAACCAATACACTATTGTAATGTAGAATAAAGTAAAAATAAAAAGCATGAAGGAACTGAGCAGTCCCAGAGGGGCTGCAGATTTAATTGATACCAACAATGAAAGAAAGTCCTTTCCTCCTCAACATCGCTAACACTTGTTCTTTCTTGTCTTCTTTATAATAGTCATTCTAACAAGTGTGAGTTGATATCTGATTCTGGTTTTGATTTCCTTTTCATTGATGATTGGTGATGTTGAACACCTTTTCATGTACCTGTTGGCCATTCGGTAGTCTTCTTTGGAAAAACGTCTATTCAGGTCATCTACCCATTTTTTACTCAATCACTTTGTTTATTTTGCCACTGATTTGTATGAGTTTTTTTAATATATTTTGGATATTAACCCCTTGTGTATGTATGATTTGTAAATTATTCTGAAATTGTAGATTGTCTTTTCATTTTTTGATAGTTTTTTTGCTGTACAGAGCTTTGTAATTTGATGGAGTTCCACCTCCTTATTTTTGCTTCTGTTGTGTTTTCTGCTGCTGCTGTTGCTGCTGCTAAGTCACTTCAGTCATGTCTGACTCTGTGCGACCCCGTAGATGGGAACCCACCAGGCTCCCCCTTCCCTGGGATTCTCCAGCAAGAACACTGGAGTGGGTTGCCATTTCCTTCTCCAATGCAAGAAAGTGAAAAGTGAAAGTGAAGTTGCTCAGTCGTGCCCGACTTTTAGCAACCCCATGGGTTGCAGCCTACCAGGCTCCTCCATCCATGGGATTTTCCAGGCAAAAGTACTGGAGTGGGATGCCATTGCCTTCTCCTATCATGCTTGCATTTGTTGTCAAATCAAATATTCTCCAGCAAGAACACTGGAGTGGGTTGCCATTTCCTTCTCCAATGCAAGAAAGTGAAAAGTGAAAGTGAAGTTGCTCAGTCGTGCCCGACTTTTAGCAACCCCATGGGTTGCAGCCTACCAGGCTCCTCCATCCATGGGATTTTCCAGGCAAAAGTACTGGAGTGGGATGCCATTGCCTTCTCCTATCATGCTTGCATTTGTTGTCAAATCAAATTTTTTTTAAAAAGTTATTGCCAAGACCAATGTCAAGGAGCTTACACATTTTGATTTTTTAATGAATTTTATGATTTCATGATAGTCTTGATTTTTAATTATCAAATTCAGGCTCAAAGAGATTGAGTGACTGGTCCAAAGTTATATAACTAATAAGGTGGTAGAAACAGACCATGCTTAAAGCCAAGGAGTTTTTATTCTTCAACAAAATAGAATCAAAAAAGGAAATTAGGAAAACAGTGTGGAGATTCCTTAAAAAATTGCAAATAGAACTGCCTTATGACCCAGCAATCCCACTGCTGGGCATACACACCGAGGAAACCAGAATTGAAAGAGACACATGTACCCCAATGTTCATCGCAGCACTGTTCATAATAGCCAGGACATGGAAGCAACCTAGATGTCCATCAACAGATGAATGGATAAGAAAGCTGTGGTACATATACACAATGGAGTACTACTCAGCCCTTAAAAAGAATAAATTTGACTCAGTTCTAATGAGATGGATGAAATTGGAACCGATTATACAGAGTGAAGTAAGCCAGAAAGAAAAACACCAATACAGTATACTGACACATATATATGGAATTTAGAAGATAGTAATGATGACCCTATATGTGAGACAACAAAAGAGACACAGAGGTATAGAACGGACTTTTGGACTCTGGGGGAGAGGGAAAGGGTGGGATGGTTTGGGAGAATGGCATTGAAACGTATACTATCTTGTAAGAAACGAAGCGCCAGTCTATGTTCAATGCAGGATGCAGGATGCATGGGGCTGGTGCACAGGATGATTCAGGTAGATGGTGTGGGGTGGGAGGTGGGAGGGGGCTTCGGCATTGGGAGATTGTGTTCACCTGTGGCAAATACATGTCAATGTATGGCAAAACAAATACAGTATTGTAATTAAATAAATAAATAAATTTTTTTTTAAAAAAAGGAAATTATTAAACATAAATGTTAAGATGAAAACTTTTGCTATGGGCATTTTTTAATGAGGGGTGAAATTATATGATTATATGATTTTTATATGATTTTTCATTGTGAAGTGCTCATCTACTTAAAATAGTCTTTAATACTGGTAATAAAATAAATTATTCCTAGTATATTTGAAACAATGAATTACAAAAAAAAAACCTACAATATTCTAGGATACTAGACTTCTGGGTGATTTTTTTTTTCATTTTTCTACTTTTTCTATGTTTTCCAAGTATCCATGTATTATTTAAAATTTGGGAGAAATTAAATTTTATAAAAGAAAAAAAAAGATGTTATGGTTACTGCACAGCCCCTACATGACCCTGGAGGTATCCTAAAGATTCCTTTGTGCACTTAGATAAAGTGTGTGTCTGTGTCTTCCAGAGATATGCACACTCTTGAACATGGAAAGGAAATCTGGCTGCTGCTGTAACTAGATTCCAGCTCCTTCCTTGGACTACACTTGTCAGGTTGAGAAATCTCCCATCCTCATGTCTTCCCCTTCCAGCACTCTTTCCCATATGCCCCCACTCACTCCTTCCTATCCCTCAGCCCTTAATATGGGTCTCCAGCTATTGCCATCATCTGAGAAGAGGAAGTCTCAGTGCTCAGATGGGGGCCGAACAGGAATTCCTCAGCTGTGCATCCCTCCCCCTTCCATTCATATCCTTACGTTAATACTACTCACAACCTGGACCTGGGGCCTTAGAAGGGGACATCAAGAGTCTGGATAAGAAATTCTGGTCTGGGGAAGACCAATTGTCTTTCCTGACTGATCATGACCCTGTGAGTCCTTCCAGCCTCTAAAAGTCTTTAGTCTCCTGACCGCAAGGAGCTCAAACATATACAAGGGCCAAACATCCTATTCCTGCATTTTTACTCAGTTGTTGTTGTTCTTAGCATTGGTGTCTAACACTTGCTCTATGGTTTCCTGACCTATTCCAAGGAGACCTGGGTCATGGGCACCTTTTTTCTTATGTTTAGGAACAGGAAGAGGTATGATGCCAGAAAACACTTACAACGACTCAGCTATGAGCAGCTTCCTGCTGCTTCCTCATTTCCCATGCATAGCAGGCTCTGATAAAATGGGATTTCTCCAGGAGTGGAGAGAGCAAGACTCCCCCAGAGACTACCTCGAGCATCTTGAGAAGTCTTAACATTGAGAGCTGGGGAAGTGCCCAATGAGGATTACAGGGTATTCTAGGGATTCTATAGCTAAAGGGGACATGGAGAAGAGCAATGTGCATGTGTAGGAGCCTGACCACCTAGATCTAACCTCAGTGCAAATGATTGATATTACTCTGGATAATCCCCCAGCCATAACTTCCCTCCATTTCCTCAGCATCATGGAAAGCCTTCAATGTCACTGTCACAAACACTTAGGACTGACTGGAACTCACATGCACATCCCTGATGATGTAAACAGTACCAAGTGGGTGGTCTGGAACAGAATCATTGCCTCTGTCTACCCTGAAAGGCCTACACTGGGGATGCAGACTTCTTTCCAGCCCCCATATGGGTGTCTGAATTGAAGTACACTCAGATACAGCCAGAGAGCAGAGATGAACAGAATAGTAAGCCAGCTTTCTGGAGCAGCTGGCTCTAGCTCAGCCCAACTCTAAGAGAGCTACTGAGGAGCTGAGTCAGTTTGATCCTTGTGTCAGGATAAATATGGAGGCCAGAGTCATGTGAATTCTCAATGGGATTCACACCTTTGTGAGGTGACCTTTCATTCTGCTGTGTTCCAGACATCAGCAAGTGTGGACCGTCATGGAAACTGTCCTGTGGAATTTATATAGACTGCCAGAACTTAAACAAGAGCTACCATCAATGCAGAGGAAACAGATCTCTTTCTCAAGAAGTGCTTGAGAATGAGTGTACTAACAGATGTTCTGGTAAGAAGGAATCAACTCTTTCATTTCCTCTTTCATGAGATTTGGCCACTTACTCCAAGCCAGAGAGGCTTGTTCTCAGCATCTACTGGTATCCCCTCTCTCTCCAAACCCCAAGGGTCAGAACCTCTCACAGAGTGTCATTTCTGCAATTTTGGAATGCCCCCTTGACACTTGGCCTCTAATTTTCCTAAAACAAACAGAGGGATGGTATTAAAGACATTTCCCAAGTTGATCTCCAGTGTAATGAGTCCTGAGGCACTATCTGTGTCCTTCATCATTAATTGCCAAGATGAGATCATCCTGCACTGGATCCTATACAGGTTTTGGCAAGTCAGGGATGCCTTCAGGCTCTGCTGGGATGATGGACCCAAGAACTCTGTCTAGAAATGTCAGAAGGAGAGTGTTCAAGGTGGTCCCATGTTCCCCAGCCAGCCCTGTCCTTGGACAGCAACCACATCTGGCCCCTGGCCCAATTCCCTGGCCATTCAGTCTTTGTTTATTTCTCCTTGCAAGGATCCACCATGTCCCTGACCAATAACTTCAATTCACAGGCCTATGGGAAACTCAAATGACATGGGAGGATGTCATGTCAAAATGGGAAGGTTGACATGAACAACACCACACATACTCAAAGTGGCTCCCATCTGGAGCAGATGGAAAGAGAGAGTGTCACTGGGCTTCATTCAGTTCAGTTCAGTTCAATCATTCAGTCGTATCTGACACTTTGCGACACCATGAACTGCAGCACGCCAGGCCTCCCTGTCCATCACCATCTCCCAGAGTTCACTCAGACTCACGTTCATCGAGTCCGTGATGCCATCCAGCCATCTCATCCTCTGTTGTCCCCTTCTCCTCCTGCCCCCAATCCCTCCCAGCATTAGAGTCTTTTCCAATGAGTCCTCTTCGCATGAGGTGGCCAAAAGTACTGGAGTTTCAGCTTTAGCATCATTCCCTCCAAAGAAATCCCAGGGCTGATCTCCTTCAGCATGGACTGATTGCATCTCCTTGCAGTCCAAGGGGCTCTCAAGAGTCTTCTCCAACACTACAGTTCAAAAGCATCAGTTCTTCGGAGCTCAGCCTTCTTCACAGTCCAACTCTCACATCCATACATGACCACAGGAAAAATCATAGCCTTGACTAGATGGACCTTAGTCGACAAAGTAATGTCTCTGCCCTTTAATATACTATCTAGGTTGGTCATAACTTTTCTTCCAAGGAGTAAGTGTCTTTTAATTTCATGGCTGTAGTCACCATCTGCAGTGATTTTGGAGCCCAAAAAAATAAAGGCTGACATTGTTTCCACTGTTTCCCCATCTATTTCCCATGAAGTGATGGGACCAGATGCCATGATCTTCGTTTTCTGAATGTTGAGCTTTAAGCCAATTTTTTCATCTCCTCTTTCACTTTCATCAAGAGGCTTTTTAGTTCCTCTTCACTTTCTGCCATAAGGGTGGTGTCATCTGCATATCTGAGGTTAATGATATTTCTGCTGACAATCTTGATTTCAGCTTGTGTTTCTCCAGCGTTTCTCATGATGTACTCTGCATAGAAGTTAAATAAGCAGAGTGACAATATACAGCCTTGATGTACTCCTTTTCCTATTTGGAACCAGTCTGTTTCATGTCCAGTTCTAACTGTTGCTTCCTGACCTGCATACAGATTTCTCAAGAGGCAGGTTAGGTGGTCCAGTATTCCCATCTCTTTCAGAATTTTTTGCAGTTTATTGTGATCCACACAGTCAAAGGCTTTGGCATAGTCAATAAAGCAGAAATAGATGTTTTTCTGGAACTCTCTTGCTTTTACCATGATCCAACAGAAGTTGGCAATTTGATCTCTGGTTCCTCTGCCTTTTCAAAACCAGATTGAACATCAGGGAGTTCACGGTTCACGTATTGCTGAAGTCTGGCTTGGAGAATTTTGAGCATTACTTTACTAGCATGTGAGATGAGTGCAGTTGTGTGGTAGTTTGAGCATTCTTTGGCATTGCCTTTCTTTGGGATTGGAATGAAAACTGACCTTTTCCAGTCCTGTGGCCACTGCTGAGTTTTCCAAATTTGCTGGCATGTTGAATGCAGCACTTTCACAGCATCATCTTTCAGGACTTGNGTAGTTTGAGCATTCTTTGGCATTGCCTTTCTTTGGGATTGGAATGAAAACTGACCTTTTCCAGTCCTGTGGCCACTGCTGAGTTTTCCAAATTTGCTGGCATGTTGAATGCAGCACTTTCACAGCATCATCTTTCAGGACTTGAAACATCTCAACTGGAATTCCATCACCTCCACTAGCTTTGTTCATAGTGATGTGTTCTAAGGCCCACTTGACTTCACATTCCAAGATGTCTGGCTCTAGATGAGTGATCACACCATCATGATTATCTGGGTCGTGAAGATCTTTTTTGTACAGTTCTTCCGTGTATTCTTGCCACCTCTTCTTAATATCTTCTGCTTATATTAGGTCCAGATCATGTCTGTCGTTTATCGAGCCCATCTTTGCATGAAATGTCCCCTTGATATCTCTAATTTTCTTGAAGAGATCTCTAGTCTTTCCCATTGTGTTGTTTTCCTCTATTTCTTTGCATTGATCACTGAAGAAGGCTTTCTTATCTCTTCTTGTTATTCTTTGGAACTCTGCAGTCAGATGCTTATATCTTTCCTTTTCTCCTTTGCTTTTCACCTCTCTTCTTTTCACAGCTATTTGTAAGGCTTCCCCAGACAGCCATTTTGCTTTTTTGCATTTCTTTTCCATGAGGATCGTCTTGATCCCTGTCTCCTGTACAATGTCACGAACCTCATTCCATAGTTCATCAGGTACTCTGTCTATCACAGAAAACTCTACTCTGTACTCACAGAAAACTAGTCAATCCAATCACACTAGGACCACAGCCTTGTCTAACTCAATGAAATTAAGCCATGCCTGCAGGGCAACCCAAGACAAGCAGGTCATGGTGGAGAGGTCTGACAGAATGTGGTCCACTGGAGAAGGGAATGGCAAGCCACTTCCGTATTCTTGCCTTGAGAACCCCATGAACAGTATGAAAAAGCAAAATGATAAGATACCAAAAGAGGAACTCCCCAGGTCATTAGGTGCTCAGTACGCTATTGGAGGTCAGTGGAGAAATAATTCCAGAAAGAATAAAGGATGGAGGCAAAGCAAAAACAATACCCAGTTGTGGATGACTGGTGATAGAAGCAAGACCCATCACTGTAAAGAGCAATATTGCATAAGAACCTGGAATGTCAGGTCCATGAATCAAGGCAAATTGGAAGTGGTCAAACAAGAGATGGCAAGGGTGAATGTCGACATTCTAGGAATCAGCGAACTAAATGGACTGGAATGGCTGAATTTAACTCAAATGACCATTATATCTACTACTGTGGGCAGGAATCCCTCAGAAGAAATGGAGTAGCCATTATGGTCTACAAAAGAGTCAAAAATGTGGTACTTGGATGCAATCTCAAAAATGACAGAATGATCTCTATTCATCTCCAAGGCAAACCATTCAGTATCACAGTTATCCAAGTCTATGCCCCAACAAGTAACGCTGAAGAAGCTGAAGTTGAACGGTTTTATGAAGACCTACAAGACCTTTTAGAAGTAACACCCAAAAAAGAGGTCCTTTTCATTATAGGGGACTGGAATGCTAAAGTAGGAAGTCAAGAAACACCTGGAGTAACAGGAGTAACAGGCAAATTTGGCCTTGGAATGCGGAATGAAGCAGGACAAAGACTAATAGAGTTTTGCCAAGAAAATGCACTTGTCATAGCAAACACCCTCTTCCAACAACACAAGAGAAGACTCTACACATGGACATCACCAGATGATCAACACTGAAATCAGACTGATTATATTCTCTTCAGCCAAAGATGGAGAAGCTCTATACAGTCAACAAAAACAAGACCAGGAGCTGACTGTGGCTCAGATCATGAACTCCTTATTACCAAATTCAGAGTCAAATTGAAGAAAGTAGGGAAAACTGCTAGACCATTCAGGTATGACCTAAATCACATCCCTTATGGGCTTCATTACCCTAGCCCAACTCTCTACTTAGGAATTCAACAAGGCCCCATATTAACCCAGACCACCTGAGCCTTGTGCAGAAGGAGCCCACAAGTTTGAATCCCTAGTTGGATTCTCAGGACTAAGAAGACAGAAGCACCAGCCACTCCTCATCCATCACCACCTTCTCCCTAGTCTGGCCACCCAGTCCTCACACAAAACTTGCCTCACTCAGATGATGAGTCTTACCACTTCATTTCTGTTCAAAAAAAAAATCCCTGTAATATAAGTTTTGGTTTGAATAACTGTTGAATAAATTTCTTTGGGGCACATAATTGTGTTTAAAATTGTTTAGTGATGTGGTAGTTCTATTTTCAGCTTTTTGAGGAAACACAAAACTAGTTTTCCAAAGTGTTTATTTCTCCATTTTATATTTTCAACAGAAATGCACAAGGGTTTCAATTTCCTCATCCTCAACAATACTTGTTACTCCCATTTTGCTTTCTTTTCCTTGTAGCCTTCTAGTGTGTGTAGGGTGCTATCTCATGGTTTCATCTACATTTCCCTGCAACCAAAGATGTCAAAACACCTTTTCTTGTCATTGCTGAATTTGTCTATTTTTATTGGAGGAATATCTACTCAAGTATTTTTTCTTTCTTTTCAACTTCAGTTTATTTGGCATTTGGTTTTTAAGCTGTAAAAGATCTTTGTGTATTCTAATAGTATATCCTATCAGATATGTCTTAACAAATACGTTCTGTATATTGCCTTTTCACTTTTTTGTGATTTCTTCATTTTAATGAATAGATGTTTCCATTTTGATGAAGGTCATATAATCTATTGGGACTTTTGCTGTTCTGCATATTTTTTCATATCTAATAATCCATTTCCTAATCCAAGGTCATGAAGAGTTACCCCTGTGTTTTGTCCTACTTGTTCTAGTTTTAACTTTTAAGTGTAGATCTTCACCCTACTTTGAGTTAATTTTTTAAACATTTATTGTGTGAAGTAGGTCACTGAATTCCTTCATTTGCTCATGAAAAGCCAGATGTCTCAGTATCATTGTTGAACAGATTTTTCTTTGGCCATTGAAGGGTCTTGTTACTGCTTCTTGAAGATCAACTGACCATAGATGAATGAATTTATTACTGGATCCTCAATTCTGTTTTACTGGTCTGTATTCAAATGGCAGTTTCACACTGTTTTGAATACTATGGGTTGGCAGTAAGTTTTGAAATCAGAAATTATAACTCCTCCAAATTTGTTTTTCATTGTTAAGATTGCTTTGTTTTTCCAGGACACTTGTAATCCTTTATAGATTATAGGATGAATTTTCCATTTCTAACAAAAAATTAATTAAATGATGTCAGAATTTTGATACAGATTGCATTGAATCTATAGATTATTTCAGGGACTTTTGAGATATAGTATGGCTCCAGTCCATAAATATAGGATGTCTTATGCCTTATTCAGAGTTTCTAATTTCTTTCTACAGTCTTTTGTAGTTTTCAATATACAAATCTTGAGTTTCCTTGAATAAAAATTTTCCTTGTATTTTGTTGGCTATGTGTGCATCTATGTTCATAATAGATATTGGCTTTCTATTGAGATTTCTGTGATATATTATCTTGTTTTGTTCTTTGGTAATGATGATCTCATAGAATTATTTAGGTAGTGTTCTTTCTCTTCTATTCTGTGGAAGAGTTTACAAAGAATTAGTGTTAATTCTTTCATGCATGGCTGGGAAAATTCACTGTAGAAGCCAGCTGTCTTGGTCTTTTCATTTTGGAGAGGTTTGGATACTGATTCAATGTATTAACCTGTTACTGGTTTACTCTGATTTTTTAATTTATTAAGTCACTTTTTGGTATACCATGTCTCTAGGAATTTCTCCATTTTACTTAGGTTTCCTAACATGATGTTGAATAATTGCTTATAATATTCTCTTACAATCATTTGTAAATTCAAATGATATACACGTATGCCATTATTATGTGTACTGAATGGTACTACTTATAACAAATAATACCATTATGTGTATATAATATGCATTATGTAATATATAGCATGTTTACATATTTATAAAATTTTTATGTATGCAAATAATAAAAGTATGTCTTCCACTATTGGCCAATTATTAATTTAACTCCCTTTTATAACCCTCACAACTCAGAAATGTCACTGAAGGCACTGGATAAAGAAGATAAGAATGTCACCTTGATTCAAAATAACATAAAGATGATACTGATCTGGGATACAGTGCATGAATCTAATGACTCAGATAATGGTTGTGGCAGGGATTCAAAGTAGGACACAATATTCAAAGAAGAAATAAACATAAATGTATACTTTAAAGGGAACTATGGGTAATGGTGGAGTCATAGGGAAATAGTTCAGTAAAAGATGAGTCATGTTGGATACCCCAAGATATCAACCTTGCCCTTGTCCTGCAGGTCCCATTGTGGTGGACCTTGTCTCTACATCTGGGATTGAATAGTTGCTGAACAAGCCCCCCAATCGTGGATGCTGAGGAACAGGCAGTTCCACATGGGACACACAAGGAAATGCTGCAGGAAATCCCCCCTACCCTGCTGTCTGATGTCATATCTGCCTTTATCAGCAACAGTAACACACAGAACCTCAGTTTTCCAGTCAAATTTGTCTTCAAACATGTGAGTCATGGGAGGATGAAGCTGTGGGTATGAGAGAGACCTGAGTGCTGAGCACAGCCTTTGTGCTTCAGGGATGTCCATCATGGGTGCATCATATCCCAAGGAAAGTCCATCATGAGCTAGATTTGGGTAAGCATTTCTGAGCAACAGAACTACCAGCTCAAACCTACTTCCTGTTTCTACAGTCAAGGACCCCTGAAACAAAGAGGAAGGTGCACTGTGTCTTCTGGGAGCAGGGCCAGAATGGAAGTGGCCATTGGGCAACCAGAGGCTGCCAGACGATGGATAGCAGAGACGACAGCACCACCTGCCAGTGCACCCGCTTCGGCAGCTTTGCTGTCCTCATGGCCTACTACGATGTGCAGGTGACCCTCAGAGGGGCCGCATTCAATATCTTGATGTGAAACAAATTCTCACACGTGTAAAACCTGAAAAAAATACTGTCTCCCAGTTATTGCAGATCAGTGATCTTGCATGGTATAGCGGGGATGTCTGCTCAGGTTCTTCCAGGGCTGAAATCATTCTGTCAGCCTGGGCTGCATTCTGATCTGAGGTTTGCAGTCCTCCTCTAACCTTCTAATTTTGGCACAATTCAGTTCCTTGTGGTGGTAGGACTGAGGTCTCCTTGACTTCCTATCTGTCAGCAGGTGTCCATGTTTAGCTTTTAGGGGCTACCTGCATTTCTTCCCATATGGACCTCTCTTGGGAACTTTAATCCAGTACAAAAATTAGTTTTATGCAATAAGCCAAACATTCTCAAAAGTTAAAGTGTGTCAGAATCATCTGGAGGGTTGGTTATTTATTTTTAAACGTTTCATTCTTAAACAAAATCAAACATAGAGACATGGTGCAAAAATAAATTTGGTGCTACCATACTCAATTGCTTTTTAACCAAAAGCACCTAATTTGCAGGTTTTAACATTTATTTTTTTCATCCTTTGTGCATCTACTTCTGCCTTTCTGTCTCTACCTACCCAGACTAGTAATAAAAGGCAATTGGCAGGTATTTTTTTCCTTGTCCTCAGGGACTTTGGATGATTTCCAAAAAGAGGGGAGCTTCCCAGGTGGCTCAGTAGTAAAGAATCCACCTACCAATGCAAAAGACGCAGGAGACTCAGGTTCAAAAACCTGGGTTGGGAAGATCCCCGAAAGGAGGATATGGCAACCTGCTTCAGTATTCTTGGCTGGAAAATTCCATGGACAGAGGAGCCTGGTGGCCTACAGTCCAGGGGTTGTAAAGAGTCAGGTACAGTTGAGAGACTGAGCATACATCCAGGCCAAAGAGATACAGACAATATGAATTTTAAGCTACCGCCATCAGGAAATGGCAACCCACTCCAGTGTTCTTGCCTGGAGCATCCCACGGGTGGCGGAGCCTGGTGGATTGCCGTCTCTGGGGTAGCACAGAGTCAGACACGACTGAAGCGACTCAGCAACAGCAGCAACAGCATCTAAGTATAGGAGTTTTCCTCTTTTGCCAAAGAATTTAGTTCTAAATGTGTAAGAATTAGTGGCCTCTTTTAACCAAAAATTTAGTTCTAATTCTGCCTCTTGATGAAAGTGAAAGTGGAGAGGGAAAATTTTGGCTTAAACCTCAACATTCAGAAAATGAAGATCATGGCATCTGGTCCCATTTCATGCCGAATAGATGGGGAAACTGTGGAAACTGTATCAGACTTTTTTTTGGGGGGGGGGCTCCAAAATCCTTGAAAGAAAAGTTATGACCAACCTAGACAGCATATTGAAAAGCAGGGACATTACTTTGCCGACTAACGTCCGTCTAATCAAGGCTATGGTTTTTCCAGTGGTCATGTATGGATGTGAGAGTTGGACTGTGAAGAAAGCTGAGCACCGAAGAAATGATGCTTTTGAACTATGGTGTTGGAGAAGACTCTTGAGAGTCCCTTGGACTTCAAGGAGATCCAACCAGTCCATTCTGAAGATCAGCCCTGGGATTTCTTTGGAAGGAATGATGCTAAAGCTGAAACTCCAGTACTTTGGCCACCTCATGCGAAGAGGACTCATTGGAAAAGACTGATGCTGGGAGGGATTAGGGGCAGGAGGAGAAGGGAACGACAGAGGATGAGATGGCTGGGTGGCATCACTGACTCGATGGACGTGAGTCTGAGTGAACTCCAGGAGTTGGTGATGGACAGGGAAGCCTGGCGTGCTGTGATTCATGGGGTCACAAAGAGTCGGACACAACTGAGTGACTTAACTCAACTGAACTGAACTGAAGGATTAGCAGCCAGCCATGAAGAAGTATTACAGGGATAAAGTGTGTTGAATTCAGTTAGGAGTTGATTCTTGCACACCATGACTACAAGTGGTTCAGTTCAGTTCAGTCGCTCAATCGTGTTCAACTCTTTGAGACTCCATGGTCTGCAGCATGCCAGGCCTCCCTGTCCATCACCAACTCCCAGAGTTTACTCAAACTCATGTCCATTGAGTCAGTAATGCCAATACTTTTTTTTTAATGCCATCCAACCAACTCATCCTCTGTTGTTCTCTTCTATACCTGCCTTCAATTCTTCCCAACGTCAGGGTCTTTTCAAATGAGTCAGCACTTCACATCAAGTGGC